>VOMN01036107.1:0-15470 GCA_014899125.1 Orchestia grillus
ATCAATCCTGGTCGAAAAACCTTGCTCGAAATCTTGGAAACTGGTGCACGAGCTGGACGACTCATTACCTCCCCTGCCAACTTTTTCAGCCCGTAGTTTACAATCTTCCAGAAGAAGAAATGAAAACATAAAATTTACCTCGTTCACCAGAAAAAGTACAGAAACTAGGTAAATATAAAACTCGTATTTCTGTAGCTAATTAGCAGGAGTATTGAAATATCTTGATTACAAAACCTCCTTAACTCTGGGCTTAATTTCATTTACACTACCTTAAAAAAACTTGTAGCGGAGTGATAAATATTGTAAGACAACAAACTGTCTTGGTGCAACTCTATCCATTGAGTGTTAGTCGAGAAACGAAAAATAAATCGCTTCTAAAGCTAATAAGGGGGAAATGAAGTGAAAAATGGGATATTTTACTGCTAATTATAGAACACGATATCAACACAGGCTATTGGCACCAAATGTGGAATTTTATTATCTTCATTGTTTGCGTTCCAAATGTACACTACTCAGCGAATGAGGGCCTGAGATAAAACGTCTGGATTCCGAGACGAACATTTTTAGGCTTTTTGAAATAAAATTGAGGTGCCTCTTATTCCTGGAATGTCTGTATTTTTAGGAGAACATAAGTGCAACGGGAGTGTTCTGCAAAAAAAAAAAAATTGAAAGATGGCCTGGAAATCTGTTCTAGAATCTGGAAATCTGATCATATGTTGAATATTATGACCAGAGTACCCAAAAATTCACTCAACAGTACATGCACTGAAAGATGCATGGAGGAAATTCGTGGGTGTAACTAGTTTTGCAACAACCGCAGCAAAACAACCCAGTATAACTTACCGCCAGAGCATGTTTAATTATATTCAATTTTCTGCCTCCACGCACCTTTATCTATTATTTTACAAATTTATAGCTGGGGTGGCGAAAGAGTTAGACAGAATAATCACGTAAGCGAAAAAATCCGTAGCTTTCTTGAAGGATTGCAGGGACGGAGTTTTGAGCGACAGAAGAGCGCACTGAGCTCGGAGTAGTTAGTGTCAACCTTATTGTGCTGCGATGCATGACTCTGACGGTGTGATGATCCAGGGAGACTCGGATGATCAACGTCAAGCCCTTCGACTTCTGTTATTATCAGGGTCACTCCCGAATATTTGGACGTTTGAGGTAATGAAAATCATTCTTATGATAATTCGTACAGTGTTTGTCATACACGGTATACTGCTAATTCATAACGCTCGTATCTACAAGCCAATTCGACATATAGAGTAAATGGCACGCGAGGTGTCATTTTTTTAGTAAAAATCCCATTAGCGTCTTCATATTTGAATTAGCTAAAATTTTCAGGATCTTTTTAGAGAACACGCTCTTTTGCCGCTTTTGCTGGAAGACCTTTGCCAGCATTTGCTGATATTCAGAGCAAGTATTTGATTGAAATAGTTGTAAAATGCAGAAGAGCATTGAAGCATTCGTTTGACGAGGTATGATAAATATCTTCAAGGCAGCTGTTTCCATTCCATACATCATAACAACCTTATTCGGCCATGTTTGTATCTATAATGGTATTAATTTTTTGTTACTCATCAAAAATAGAATTTATTCTACCAAAAATGTACATGCATCGCAATGACGATGACTGAACCCTTAGCAGGATCGGCTATAACTGATGAATAAAAAGCTGTTCAAATACTGATGAAAGGTCGATGATTAAAGATAAAATTCATTGCTAAGTCATTTTGCGTCTCACGAGAGAACGACTCGTTAACCCCATTTATTATAGAAGACTATCCATTTTCTACTTTTTGCTTTGCAGTTGAAATTCTGTAGAGCATCGTTGTCCATTGCCTTCGACGTCTGGTAATCATGATATTTGTTTTTCCATTTGTTGCAAAAGCTGAAAGCTGTTCACACTGAAAAGTATTAGAAATTAAAATCAGCTATAATAAAAAAGACGAATTTATGTTTTATGTGGTGCTATTCGAATTATTGCTGCCTGTAGAGCTAGCGGTGAACTAACAAGGAATAGGTACTGAGTGTTTTCATAAATTGCTGCAAATAATTATCAATGCTTCCGTAGGCTTAGATATTCTTTAGGCTTCCAAGAAACAAACCTCGGTCAACTTGACGAACTTACTAATTCTACCAATGAATAAAAAAGAATTGCGTTTCTCTGCTGCAGCTTTGGTGACCAAAATTACTCTGAGCTCGTAAATATAACTTACGTACTTGGGTTACTTAAATTAAATTCAGACCGGTTTTTGAGCGTGATTGTGAATAAAGGGTGTTTTGTTTACACAATTGGGTGGATATTTCGCTCCGATTGTAATTATTTTGTTGCTCAACTATAAGCGCTTATTGATGCAATGTTATAAGAACATACCTGTTAAAAATTGATCACACCTGGTCAACATATTTAGCCTTTTCTCTCATGGAATCTTTTCAATTTCTTCCCACTATCAGATAATAATAATGTAACTATTGGACCTGTAAAAAACAAAAGATTAACAATAAGTAGAAAACAGATTTTTAATCTAAATTCAAGGCAATAAGCAAGGGATCACTTACCGCGAAGAAAACGTAAGCCCTAACGCAATACGAAGGAAGATTGAGGAACACAAACACCGTCGAAATGACGAGCAGGGCTTTGGTCACACGCAGCTGGCTGGGCTGATGACCCTTAGACGTGAGGGCCATGGAGAGCTGTGGCCTCAGCTTCTCTATGTACTTGACGCAGCGCACGATTTTGATGTTGAGAGATAGGATTAGAATTAGTGGCACTACGAGGGTGAGCACCAAGTCTACCAGATTCATGACGTGCCCGAGGGGCTGGTAAGCACTTTTGAGGGTGCAGTGTTGCTTGTCATTCAGAAGGATGGTGCCCGCTGCCAGCAGTAAATACGAGTAAAGAGCGCAGGCTAACACTGTCAGGGATGCCACAACCATTTTCGCTCTGGAGACGGTGCAGACTCGGGGCCTGAGCAAGGGAAAGCACACAGCTACGAAGCGTTCGGTAGTGAAGGCAACAACCAGCCACACACTCAGGAAGGTCGTGACGTGACATATGAAAGTGATGCCCTGACACCAGCCAGGCTTGTTGTAGACGTCAAAGCCCACTCCCTTCACCCACACGAAGAATAGAGACACTAGGAAGCCCGTGTCAGAAGCCGTCATCGAGGCCAAGTAAAATGATGAGCTGAGGCCGCGCAAAGGAGACACCAACAACACCCAGGCACTCATCAGGTTCCCCACAATGCCCGTCGTCACCAGGATAGGCACTACTACTAGTTCAACCTTGTAAACTAACGTTTTCTCAAAGCTCCATTCTTCATCATTTTCTGTCAAGTTTTCAGACATTTTTAATGTCTCTAAATGGAAGATAAATTCTTGAAGATCTTCAAACTCATATGCAAAGTTTTTCGGTTGCAATGAATTCTTCATGTAATTGTGCATCGGTAATTTTTTATTATTCACTGAGGTTATTTATTTTTTCTTCGTGCTTTACTCTCCCTTAAAGAGATGAATTACAAAATAATTTGATTCAAAGCTTGAAAGTCATTCCGGTCGTATACACAGAATTGTTTTAGACGGACCTTGACTTGCACTAATTACTATCGTCTGTTGAAGCATAAAAAATTTGTTTTATGAGAAAATTAAAGTGTATCAATTTGCTAGCCCAATTTTAATATGCAATATATAAAATGTCATCAGCGTTGCAATACCTACTGCACATATATCAATGTATCGAGAGTGAATTTGACAAGAAATTAACTGTTCAAATTTTTTTCTTTCTTATTGAGATTTTTTGGCGAAATTAATTGGATGTCCAACTAATTTGCAATTTAAAATTTGTTCCTACGAATCGAGGTAAATTCAACGCGTGAAAAAATAATTCCTGTTCCCTGCTACGCTCATATCAGCAACGGACGTGAAGAAACTGGAGGGGACAAAAAACTTCAAGCGAAAGTAAGAAAAATTTCTGCCGAGATTCTGCAGAACAGAAATAAAGTTTGTCATTTAATCCATTAAAGCATGGCGTTAATTTTTTTTGACACTTGATGATAGGAATGCTGAACATGAGCAATGATGACAAAAGGTAATGGCGGTAGATGTTTCATTGATTACACTGTGCCTTTACCTCTTTCTTATGAAATAACTCATGTATGAAGTGCAAAAATGATGTAAGACTAATTTAGTTTTAGGTTGGTTAGATTTTATGCTCTTCAAGAGTTCTAGTCGTACTTTTCAAGGGATAACATTTGTTTCAGTAATTGGACAATATTTTTATTTCAGATTTTATTTCCGATGCAAATAACCTACAATAGACTAATTTGTAAACTCTTAGCAAGATTTATTGAGTAATAAAATGATGCAATAATGTGTTAATTTTAACATTATTTATTTCGCTCTTTATTTTAAAGTTATAATTGCAATCCATTATGTTCAAGCTTCAACGACGGAGGTAATTCATTCAACAACATATCATAATTGAGGATGAATTCAGAGTTCAAGGTAAATACAATAATTATTTTCTGTTAACATTTTTGGAGAACATATTCGATCTCAAAAATTAAGTTTTAAACCAAGCGTCTAAGTTCTGCAATTAAATTGAAAACTTTCTTTGATATCTATGATGTTGAAAATATTAATTTAATATTAATATTAATATTAACCCTTTACGTCCAGGCGTAACTCTTACGTCAAACGTAAATCATAGTTAGCATAATTTTATTCTAATTCGATTGATATGACTTCAATGGGCTCAAATTCGACAGCGACCGTGTTTAAAGCCTGTCGCGTTAAACTCAATCATGTTTATTTTTCTTTTGAAAATACATTCAAACACGCAAACACCAGGAAACGAAAGGTTGGCTCGCTACTATAAATTAATTAATGCCGTGCAGGGTGAAATAATCTGCTATTATTAATTTCAATGCATCGATCTGGAAATTTTATTTGGTTAGTTTTCCAAGTATTATTATACGTCGACTGGATTCAAGCCAAACTGCTCCTATGACTTTAAATACTGGAATTAATTGCATGTGAAATTGATCAATTACCTCACGTCTCCCTAAGTACTGCTTGTTTTTTAGTACGTGTGGGAGCTGTCACTGAATTTATTTTATTGTGGGTCAGAAGCGTAATCTTTTTGTCCATCATATTAATAATAATTATAACCAACTATCACAATACTCTCGCAACTACCGTAGGTTATGAAAAATTTATCAACAGATATTTAATAATTTTGTAATGTAATAGTCAAATTGAGCGATTATAATCAGCATCTGACATTAAAATTGCTTTTGCTGTTGGCATTTATGCACGAAACTAAAAAATATTTGAGAGCTCTGCAGGCATACACATCAAAATGGTGAGTATTATCGACTTCGCTAGAAAATATTGCCACATTTCCAGTCAGAAGTACGTTTTTTCTGGACATGGATGCCCTGGGAAATTTCAGAGCACAGATTGGACTCTTGTCGCAGCGCGACTGTTGCATGAAGGAGCGACTGTTGCATGAAGGAGCGACTGTTGCATGAAGGGCGCGACTGTTGCATGAAGGGCGCGACTGTTGCATGAAGGGAGCGACTGTTGCATGAAGGCTTCATGGAACGCAGTGATGCCGTCAAGTTAGCAGACCTGAAACTGATTGCTCGTTCACAAAGGGTTTCCGATGCATGGTTCTGGAGTTGACGGGGACAGAAGTTAGGGACAAGGCTGTAGCCCGCTGCAAGCTAAAAGTAAAAAACTGATGCCGTGAAATTTGTTTTCTGTAGTTTATGGATTATTCGCGAGTAATTTTCGGTATTCGTTTCATTTTAAAACCCTACTAATATTAACTTTGATTTATGTGACTTTTTTCTGCTACGATACTTTACTTCAATTTAGCTAATTTTATTTTTGTGACGATGTTTAGGTTTGCATTGAATTTCAAGACCCTACTGATACTACTGACCGGTATATACTGTACGTATACTGCATGTATACTCTGTAGTGAGTAGTTAGTAGCAAGTTCCTAAGATTTTGCGGCTCGAATTATCGCGACACTGGTAACAACTTTTGACAGAAAAACGTACATACCGGGAAACTACGAAACACAAAGAACTTGAATTTAAGTTAATGATGAAACCTCGAGGATGAAACCGACATCGGATTTGCTCAAAAATTATTTTGGCAGTCTGTATGACGCCAGGAAAACTTTCTCAAATATTTATTTGTCACAAGTAATTTACACTTAACACAATACTGCAGTCAAACAAACAACGACAGATAACGAACTGGACTCAGGAGAGACACTTTTTGTGGGTCCCAATAGGCTACCAAGCTGCTATATATATAGGGCAACTTATATAAGAAATTTTTTAATAACTGAGTAACATTCCTTCAGCTTAACGGAGGATGGAAGTGTACGTCGTGATAGTGTGAATTTCTCGCAAAGGATAAAGGGTTTACTATGGAAGCAAAAGCAAAGCAATTGGAGACTAAACAATGCACTATGTAGATCTATAACTAAAATACAAGATGCAGCTGTGATCAAAAACAAGTTACCGAGTGTTCTCAAATTCAAGTGAATTTTTTTTTGATTAAATCCAAAGTTTATGGTTGTGAGTATTATTGTTCTAGCTAAACAATTTCTCTTCTTCACGGAACTTCCCCATCAGAATAGAAACATAAGATTACTAATTTTTCTGTAGATCATGGTGAAAAACTGAAAAAGTTGAACACACTATTGGAAGCAGAACTAATTTGTTTGCTAATTGAGCGCGTGTTATAAAATGACGCTAACTTTCAGAGTATGATACAATCCATCAAAGATAAAGTGACAGTAGGGTATCTTGCTCAGAAATTCAGGCTTTTTAATTTGGAAAGACAAAGACACTAACGATATGCCTGAAAGAAGAAAGGTGAAGCGTTGTGCATTTATTGCATGATAGTCTCGTCTTGGTTGAAAGGAACAGTTTATACGTAATCTCTCCATAATTTCATGCCTTCATTGATTTTTGATCGAAAAGCTAGATGAATCCACTTATGCCTAGTCGTCTCCGGCACAAAGTGCAACAGCAGCTCCAGCAAATCCCCTTGAAGCGGCAATCATCCCCTCCACCGTATACATAACTGAACACTCCTTTCTTGCAGTCCTGCGACCTAAAGAGAACGTCCTCACCGTAGAAATATCTTGAGGAAACACAGGCGCTGCTCCAGTTAGTTAAAGACCGTGCACGAATCTCCCACAGCATTCATGTCACTCTCCATCCACACCAATGAAATAACTCTGATAAGATGTACCTGCGCAAGCATAGAGCTTTCAGGCTAAAGAGAAAAGTGTCGGCCAATTTGATGTCTACCGCGATCTCTAAACGAAATTTAAAAAATAAAATCTTATCAGCTCTCCTTGGTATTTGACACGCCAGTAGTAATATTCATTAAAAGATAAACTTTGTCCCGTTGAGAATGCAGGTTAGAGGTTTCAACAGTTTATCATAATTACAGGCAATTTTATCTCGCAAATTTTTTGAATTTCAAAAGTTTTTTATTTCTTCGTGCATCCTCTATAAAGACGGACCGAGAATAATATGCGTTAAATTCACTTATTTAATCTACATTGGCACTCGCTATTCCGTAACGAACTGATTGTTTTGAGCAGTATTAAAAGTATTTGTACTTAAAGTAATAATTAAATTATGTTTATAATGACTGTTGGCTTAGCAGTAAATCACAAATTACTAATTTTTTCGTTGTGACAGGGAATTGCAATAAGCAGGTGCAAGTGTTCAAGAGGCTCCACGATGTTCTAAATGCGCGTATATTTAAACTACCCGAAAATAATGCAGTCCATAATATTTCCAGGGCATTTTCAAAGTTTTGAGTAGCGTATATTTAACACGTTGACTCCGAAGTGGGTCATATATGGTACNTTTTACCTGCGTGGAGAATCGGAGTCAACGTGTTAAACTACACGAAAATAATTCTGTCCATAATATTTCTAGGGCATTTTCAAAGTTTTGAGTAGCGTATATTTAAACTACACGAAAATAATGCAGTCCATAATATTTCCAGGGCATTTTCAAACTTTCAAGTGTTTTCCTCTCGTGCTCAGCCGCAATTGCGGACGCGTCTTGCGTCCCAGTGAGTTGCTGGCTCCGTGTTTTTCACACCTTCAATACGTAACACGAAAATTGGTGTACAAACTCTGTTAGTAAGATTGCCTTTCGTTACTAGTAGCGGAAAATCCGTCGGAAAATGAAAAATTTTCTAACCTGATTTCAAAGAAGGGAAAACGCTTTAGTATCATGCGAAAACACTTTTCGTAGTTATAATTCTTGAATGTGTCAGCCTTTTATTAGTTCATTTAGGGGTGGCTTTCAGATTCACAAGCACTCTCCTGATTTTAAGACAGTGGTTATCACAAACTCTTATATTCACAGTGATCTATATATTCGTACGTTGAAGATTTTTGCGTAGAATACTTTTAATTTTCTCAATTACTTTTAATGTCTTCGCGCACGACGAACAACAGCTCGCACCAGCACCGCGAGCAACATTCGAGAGAGCGACACCACACCTTCTTCGACGGCGGCTGGGCAACAAGTGACCTGTGCGGACTCGGAAGGCTGGGTGGGCGGGATGGCTGCGAGCGGCGTGGGAGTGAGGAGGACTCGTGAAGGAGAGACGGAAATCAAAGGGAGGAAAAATCTTAATTCCAATCTAGTTGATACCCGATATGCAACGCTCAGTAGATTTTCAAAGGCAGGGTAATTTCTAACAACACGTAGCGTTGAGATTACCATTCTCTATGTTTATAATAGTGAAGAAAGGAATACAAAGAGCTTCTTTGCCAATATATTTCACTCATACAAGCTTTTAAGAATAATTACTGTGGCCCACCATTCAGTTTATGCACTCCCATTTATCAGATGTAAATGGTCATTCACGTTGATCACTTCAGGGGAATTTGATAAGAGTTTACCGTTCACTAGAACGTTATCATCTGAAATCGAATGAATCAACGAGTTACAAGATGGAAGTCATTCTTCCCACGGTCTACAAAGCTTAAGCCATAATTCTTCCCAAGGTCTTAACTACAAAGTTTAAGCCAAATTACTACGGTAAAGCACAAGTTCCTCTCTCTCTCGAGACCCTGTCTGAAGAACCCGGCAAGAATGACACATCCTGAATGCAATTCGACTAGAAGCTCTGTTGTCGGAGAGAACAGGACATTCGCGGGACCATCACTGATAAGGTGCAAAGATTTTGTCTTATCTAGTAGAGAAAATCACGAAAAAATGCTGGAAAAAAGTTTTGATTCTCGCAATATTTTAATTTCAAGTAACGATGGAGCTTCTAATTCATTATTGATATCATGTTAAATTTAATTTCAAGTAACGATGGAGCTTCTAATTCATTATTGATATCATGCTGAATTTTCATTCCTGTTTTAAGAGACTTGAAGTTTCTTTTTTGAAATAGGATCTTAAACTTTTGATGAACTGTAAAACAGCTTGTTTCATTTTAAGCGTAGTTTTCAATAAATCACATGCTCAGAAAATTTTTTGTCTCACTCTCATTTCATTTTCTTGTAGGTTGAAACTATTTTAAGAACCTTGTAAAGATCCAACCGTGTAAAACATAATTGTTGGCCGTTCTAAGGGGTCTTAAACTTTTGATAAGGACTGAATAAACACATCAAAATGTTTATAATTGAAAAATTTTCACTACCCTACCAAAGAGTTTACGTTGATCAGAAATTTGGATGTAACGAACAATCAATCTTAATCGTTCATTGTACCTCTTTTTACAATGATTACAGCTTGCAAACTATAAAGCATAGATTGTCTAAGATTTTACAAACAATCTAAATGAATATTTGTCTTAAGTACGAGCAAACGTGGAGAAAGATCTTCCAACGAAGAAGGAAGAGATATTGAAGCTCAGCGCCCTCTCCAGTCGCCTCAACACATTTTCGATAGGGTTATAATCTGGAGAATGTGGGGACCATTTAATTTGAGAAAATTATCCCTCGTGATCCCAGAACCAATCCGGCACTACATGAGACCGGTGGATGCGAGCGTTGTCGCCCTGAAAAATGCTGGAACGATCAGAAAAATGAAAATCTATAAACTGGTTTACTTATTCACCTTGGATGTTCAAATAATTTTGAGGTTTCATTTTGTTGCCGCACAAGGTTTCCGAACCTAATCCCGACCATGCGAAGTACCTCCAGAGCATTACACTGCCCCTGGAAGTCTGTACTGTCGGTGCTATGCATGAATGATCCAAAGTTTCCTGGGCTTCCCATTTCGCTCTAATTCTGGCGTCCTTCTAAAACAAGGTGAACCTCGATTCATTTGACTATAGGCCCTATTTCCACCGCTCTATAGTCCAGTTTTTGTGGTTTTTGCGAATTGAAGTGGCTTAATTAGCTTAGGTGACCAAGAATTTTCTGGTGGCGGCGCAACCACTTGAACTAATTACCTTCAGTTCTCAGTTCATAGTCCGAGCAGAAATTCTTTAGGACCGTCATTGAACATGTTAGCTACTGAAAAATTTTTCGTCGGTCTGCCGTCGTC
Source organism: Orchestia grillus (assembly GCA_014899125.1). Lineage (NCBI taxonomy): Eukaryota > Metazoa > Arthropoda > Malacostraca > Amphipoda > Talitridae > Orchestia > Orchestia grillus. The sequence continues at coordinate 10,566 of VOMN01036107.1, forward strand.
ATTCGCTTCCAAGAACGCATGTCGCCGAGTGTTTCGAATTTTAGCTCGCAAGTCTTAATGGTAACTTGTGTGCATCACAGGAAGCCAGTCTCGCATATATACGCTTATTTTCTGTTAGAACTCACGATCGATTTTTCTAATTCGGATTTATCCAGTGCTTTCCATACCGATTAAGGCTAATTAAAATTCATATAAAATATTTTCATTTTTTGGAGAAAAATGGTCTACGCCCCGACATCTTTACTGAAAAACAAAGCATTCCTAAAATCATCACTCGTGTTAATAAAGAATGATCGACCGCAAATTTCACACTCTATGTTCTTTGCTACCACAAATTCACATACGTTAAAACTTTTTATCGTTGATCATTCTGCTGATCATCGAAATGGATCACAGAAATCGTTCATGTCTTGTCATACGATACGAAGTGACTTTTTTCCTAATCATTGCACCTGCACTAGAGATTAGTTTTAGCGTTCGTTACAGATCTAAAAACAATTCCTGGAATACATCGACTGCTGATAAGTTTTCCAAGCGGTCAACTGTTTTGTAACCGAACTTTGCCATTGTTGGTGCACAAGCGCCTTGAATTTCATGCAGTTCGTCGAGAGGTAACGTGCGCGTCCAGTGCAGAAGGTGTTCTCGAGACTTTCTAGATATGGTCCACGGCTTGTCGATTTCTACGGTCGTATGCCGCGTTATGAAGTTTTGCATTGAACTTGTAAAATTTAAACCTACCCATCGGGTGATTTCTTGTGCTTTACTAACTACATCGTTCATAAAATCTTCGTACCTCAATAAATGAATTCGATTTGGATACAATTTCTTTAGCACTTTAAAAGTTTCCAAATCTTCCTCCATATCCTGACACAAAACGGCAGGCGAATAACAGTCATAGTCGCTCGGCTTGCACCAGTCAACAGTGAATCGCCTCGAGTTGATAACCGCTCTAGGGTCCCGCACCAAGTAAATTATGTAAAGATTTGAGGACACTGGCGTCTCCAGCAGCTGCTGCATCAGAGCCAGTTTAAGTCTTACAATTTTTATGAGCATCCATGGGAAGAGTTGGCACGCTTGAGAAAGGAACTGTGGATCAAGACAGACGCTCAATTTCTTCAAAGAATTTTGCTTACAGAACTTGAGCAGGGTCGGATCTAACATTTGGTCTATGTGCATCAGTTTCTGCATGTATTCACTGCTCTCATACCTGAAACGAGTGTAGAATAATTTGTTAGTATATAAAAAGAATTAAAAACGCAGGTCCTGCAGCCTCAACGGAAATAAATTTAGATATTTAAGGCTTTCGTCCACAGCGAAATTTTAGAAGTCATAGCAATGATCTTTATATCCTACATAGATATTCAAAATACTGCTAATATCATCTTAAAACTAACATCTGCTTCAGCAGAGATAATACGTTTCCCCAGCGAAGACGTAGGATAAATAACCTTCCAAGACACAGGATTAAGAAAGGTGGCCTTGGTAGGTAACTGCGATCACTGGAAATTGGTGTTAGGTCTTAGGTAGTTAGTCCAGCGCAGGGCTTATATAAATGAACACAACTGGAGCATTTTTTGAATTATTTCTGGATGGGTTTACGTTTTTTTAAATGAAAGTGTTCAAATTTCACGTAATTTCTTAGCTAGAAAACGAAGATGAGAGAAGATGTCGCTCGTGATGTAGGTAAGCTAGGCTAGAGAGATGAGGAAACTCCTCAATGAAACATTAATATCAGCATTGAAATGTTTGAGCAGAAATTTACTCTTGTATACGTAAGTCACTGAGCAGGTTGAATAAATGGTTAATTGAATAATGTATTGCGTTTCTAAATGAGAGACACTCGATAACCTGTGGCGCGTTCACTTCACAGGTGAAACTGGTAGAGCGAACGAATAAAAAAGAAAGATTAGTCGTTAGAGAAGTAAAAATTGGCAAAAGGCAGTAGCATCAATGGCACAGCTCGGCTCTATTCCTAAGTTCCAAAGAAGAAGTCCCTGATTTCAGAGGTGGAAAGAGCTGAACACTTCCCAGGGACTCGAGATCTCTCAAATTCACGACCCAAGGTAGGGCATCCATCCATGCTGGCACGTACGTTCTGAGTTCTGTAGCTAGCATTGTACGCTCACGGAGTAATTCCTCGATAAATTTTTACCCCCTCATTAACAGAAGACGTTAATAATCTGCTTGAATGCTTCAGAACTCGAGAGTTGGAGTCCTGACACCAGCTTTTGGGCAGTATGCTTTCTGTTCCTGAACTGACTAGGTTCTAATCGAGGAGTTCGAAATGAAGAGGCTGATAATTATAATCTCTCTCTCTGTCTCTCACTCTCTTTCTCTGTCTCTCAGCATTTTATCAACTTCCCACACGAACGTCACCCTTCCGGTTACTGAGAGTATGAAGGAAATTTGATCTCTATACTCCTCGTACGAGTCACATGGACATCAGAAGGGATGTTCAGGATTGCACCAGTAAGATTCCAGGGTGTACTTTTTCATGGAAGACAGCAAACGCAAATAATGATCCTAAGATACAAGTAAATTTGAACTCTCTCCTTGCTAAAATTGCTAGTTTAAACTGTGGTAACCATTTCCAGAAAGAGGAGGAGCATTGTAAACATGAAGAGAAGCTATCGCTTGATAACTTTTAATTTCAATAGAAAACATTCAGTACATGCTGATAGCGGCGCTAATGTCAAGGTAGAGTAATAAGACACTAGCAAATATATAGAGACACTAACTTGGATATTGTGTCGCTGAACATCGTGACCCTAACTTGGACATGGAGACCCTAACTCGGACATAGGGACCCTAACTTGGACATCGCGACCCTAACTTGGACATCGCGACCCTAACTTGGACATGGAGACCCTAACTCGAACATGGAGACCCTAACTCGAACATGGAGACCCTAACTCGAACATAGGGACCCTAACTTGGACATAGGGACCCTAACTTGTCACCTTAGTGAAGGAGTAGAGTGACTGACCTCAATTAAGTATGGCCTAATCAACTATTTTCAATTTAAATTACTTTATGGTGACGTCAGTGGCCACTCACTTGCACTGCAGCAGGTCTCCCAGCAGCGCGGTGGCGACGGAGGCCATCTGGCCTGTTCGTGCTCTGGTTAACTTGAGCTGGGACAGAGGCTCGTAAATGTCGTAGGTGGCAGGATGGCTGTCAAAAAATGCTTCAGTGAACGTGGACCCAGACCTCCATGTCGTCACAAGAGCAACCTGTAGAATACCTTAGATTGATAGAGTACAATCTTAACTCGAAAGAAACATGTACAATGCTATGGATAAAACACCCTTTAAAATGGTTACTGTACCAAGTGGATGTCAGTCAGTGACCGAAATGAATCGATTACCATAAAAAATTGGGTGATCTTAGCTTCTTCTAACATTTATGTGCCCTGACAGAGCAAAAAATAACAGCTACTTTAGGTATAAAAATTGTACATTAGCTTTTTTCGTGAAAAATTATGTAGACGATACAGTATGATGCAATTTGACAGCAGGCGCTGCTTGCGAAGGCAAAGTTTGTTCTAGCTGCTCTGTCTTTACTCCAGAATGTCTGCAGTGATGAAAAACTGATGGGAAAAGAAGCGATCAGTTTCGTGTTTTTTTTCGTAAGTTGTAACAAAAATGAAAAATCCCGGTTTGTAAATGCATGGCTCGTTTTCACACACATCAAGATATTGCCTTTAATGTATGTACTCTCATGAAACTATAGAGCAACAAAATAATTGCCCGTATTACGTGGTTGCTTTCTTAACGCATAACCAGCGCATGATTCGCGGTAATAAACGTTACAAAACTGCATACACCGCAAAAGTCTACTCGCCCGTGCAGTACGTAGAAGGTTTTGATATACGTTCTATTTCTTCTCCGCGGATGAAGTCGTAACTTCCTGAGGGTTGAATCGAAGAACCCTTTTCTACTCTTATCCTAACTCTACTCTAGAAAACTTCCAATTTTTGTCTATTGTCTTGTAACCTAGGGAACTATTTCGAAACTAAATTTTCATCTTTACGTAAGCGTGAAATTCGGTGATGAAAAAAGCCTCGGGCCCATAAGGTGTGCAAGCTGTGCGTCGGAGTTCGAGAATTCGGACCAGAGGAGCGAGTGGTGAGTTGATGTTGAGTAAACCGATGGTTTGTCGACAACAGAAGTGTCATTAAACACACGGCTACTTTGTAAAGGGAAATTAATTTCAACTATCCTAATCTGCCATCAGCTAAACGTCCAGTGCCTCATTGCATCAGTTTTTGTTCAAGTGTCCTCCTCCAGAAGACGTGTGTTATGTTGAAGAACAGTAATAACAATGATGCTAATATTCACATTGAAAATGATTCAGTTCGTAAGGGATTTGATCAGCCTAAAAAATCTCTGACAGAATTATTCGAAGAGTTATTAGCTTCGCGAATTGCCATAACATCCCTTGCTTACCGAATGAATTTATAATCCATATCAACAATCTCACAGAATGGCGACTGTTCATTCATAGCTGAAAACGAAACTTGACGTGTGTCCTAATTATTAGGTGCTATCCCAATTGGGCATTTGGATTGCTTTCCTGAATAACACAGAAACAAAAAGAAAGTGAGTTATTTCAACACGCCAAACACAATTGGATTACCTGTGTTAATTAAGCTTAAAATTGCATGATTCAGTATCGGTCAGTAACACGAGCTGGTCAAGTCTACCAGGCGTCAGCGCATGTGGGACAGCAGAGCTGGTCAGAAACGTTGGGTTGAGACCATCTGGCCTCCAAGATCTGACCTCAACCCTGCAGATCTCAATATTCTACGTGCGCCTATAGCTCTGCAGATCTCAATATTCTACGTGCGCCTGTAGCTCTGCAGATCTCAATATTCTACGTGCGCCTGTAGCTCTACAGATCTCA
>VOMN01036123.1:0-22906 GCA_014899125.1 Orchestia grillus
GATCCCGTTTTTCCATATGTCGTCGATGGACGCTCATTGGTGCATGGATTTCTACATCATGTTCAACATTTGAATAGTAATTGAATTATAATCACTCAACTTGAAGCAGAGTGCCGTGCAGTTCTAGGTACGCTACTGAAAGTCGTATTATAGCACAAGACTTTGCTGGGCTTGCCTGTATTAGAAATGGGTTTTGTCATAAAGATTATCGCTATTGTATTGAAGGTTTGATTAGCGCATAAGGCGGCTGTTCTGGCGACTTTGTGAAGACGGGAGGCTGAGGGGCTCTGTGGCGCAGTGGCTGCGCTCGTGCCTGCTTTCCATTCTGAGGAGGTCTACGGTTCGATCCCGGGCTAGCGCTATGGCTGCTTTTACGTGGTCACAGAGTGCTTCTCTAGGGGAAAAAAATTAAGCCCCACATTTCCCACAGCACCCTGGTGTACAGGGGGGTGACACCTGCGCTGCGGGGGGTGACAGTCCTCACGGCTTGTTAAAAATATTGTTTTTTTTAAACTCATCCGTCAACTTGGTGAGAATCATGTTCGTTTCCTTTCCTTTCTCCACGGACAGCTACCTCCGAACCAAGAGCTGTTCCTCAGAGCAAGCATTTTGATGCCAGGTATTGAATTTGAATGCTCTTCTTGATTCATCTTTACGAACAGTCGCACATTTTGTCCTGACTATACTGACCGAGGTGTGCCCACCGCTGGCGCCCACCCCCATGGGGGGTGGGGCATTGAAGAACAATGCAAGCATGCCAATGTAGCGCATCGATGATATCTACTTCTTAAATCACCTACAGAGAACAAATATTCTTCTTTGAACGCTCGCTGCTTCAAACTTTGGTTTGTTTAGAAGATTCGATGGCCGCGAGTAGAGTGACGCTTCCCTTGCACTCACTCGAGTCCCAAGAGACCGGACTGAGGTCCCCAGCTGCGGCCGCGCTGCTTGCTGCACTTACCTCATGCAATTAGCTTAGTTCCTTCGCTCCTAATTGCAGCTAATTACGTCTCCGCTTTAGTTAATTCGGCAGTTTCCTTGCTCGAGCCGTACTCATTAACGATGAATTTGTCTGTATATTGCTTCCTGAATTATTCTGAATTTTGAATCCGTGCGTCACAACGTACTCGTCACCCACACCGTAGCAGGCTTGGGGCTTATCCTGGCCCTCAGTTAGCTGTAATTCCGTGCTTCCATTGACCATGTGTTCAGAAATCTAATCTCAAATATTTAGCCTTCGTGACGCTTGTGGTTACAAGTTGTTCGAATCGTTAAAACCAGGGTCACAACTCTTGATATAACTTTTTTGGTCTCTTTACTACACATGAAAGACCATAAAAAAAGGAAACGTTTCGGGATTCTTCCATCATCAGTAAAACGTGGTAAAGGGAAGCGTGGAAATTCATCGGATTGGGACAATTTTTATGGAACGTAAATAATTGACAGCTCATTTGGCGCCCATAGGTATGACATAGTATTTTGTATCACAATAATGGTGACACTCTTTCCGTGCGAGACTGTCATTGTTTGTAGCTCTGCTCTATTCCTCCTCTCCTGGTTGGCTCTTTTCCAGCGCAACTTGTGTCCTCAGTGACCGTCACGGCCTGCAGGCCTCAGTGAAAGTGGTGGTGGAGTAGTGGTGGTGGTGGTGGTGGTGGAATAGTGATAGTGGTGGAGAGGGGATCACAGCACCACCACAGCAGTGGTGGAAACCATGTAATGGTGAAAGGACTCTACGTAGCTACCTACATCAACACCGTGGTGGCAGCGTGTTGAGATTCAGCCATTACTGAGGTGAACTTCGTCCAAATATTGGCATATTCTAATTCTCAGTCTCAGGATTGGAAGGTAGTGTTGGCACAACACAATGTGCGCACCAAACACCACACAGCAGGACCCACACAACCCAATGTGCTGCACCAAACACCACACAGCAGGACCCACACAACACAATGTGCTACACCAAAAACCACACAACAGGACCCACACAACACAATGTGCTGCACCAAACACCACACAACAGGACCCACACAACACAATGTGCTGCACCAAACACCACACAGCCGGTCACACACACCTCAGTCGGACTGGTCAGGGGCCTGAGCCGGCGGGACGTTTACCGTAAGCTTGGGAGGAAAAGATTTCTTTTCTTGCAAATAGGCTAGCAAGCGAATTTTGACTGCTTTGAAGCTCCGATTTGAGTGGGCGAGGGATTTTGGTTATGATAATTCCATGGAACCGTTCCAAGTCCGACAACGAATTTTATATGTTCCTTGTATTTAATATCGGTCTCAAAGGACGCATCCTTTTAGATGTAATAATAATGGGCCGCCAGAAATGCTTCCTTATAGATTAGTGAGAAATGTATATTCCCAGCTGACGTAGAGGGACAAGAATGTTCCAGCTGACGTAGAGGAATAAGAATTTTCCCAGCTGATGTAGAGGAACAGGAATGTTCCCAGCTGACGTAGAGGAACAGGAATGTTCCCAGCTGACGCAGGGGAACAGGAACGTTCCTAGCTGACGTAGAGGAACAGGAATGTTCCCAGCTGACGTAGAGGATCAGGTATGTTCCCAGCTGACGTAGAAGAACAGGAATGTTCCCAGCTGACGGCCGCGCTAACAACTCCTTGATATGTGCAACTGAGAGATGCGTTTCGCTGTAAATGAAATACAAAATATTATTTCAAAGATCTACAAAACCAAAGTGCTGCAGACAACGAATCAATCAATTTACTGAAAAAATACTTTACTTCCTCAAAGTAATCGATCGTAGTCCCTGCCCTGACCTGAGCTCGCCGGGCCTCCTGGCGTGCTGCCACTCCTCCCCTCCGGAGGAGGAGGGCGTCCCCAGACGGGAGTCTCGACCCTGCGCCTGGAGAAGGTCCTCGGCACACCACGGGCCTGCTGTTGGTGGGATGGGGCAGCTTTTTTGGGCCCTTCACACGATCAGTTAGTGTCTGATGACAGTGTTCGAAAATACCCAAATATGGGCATCGAATGCTATGTAACTTTGTTCTGTATTCTAGTGACAGGTCGAAATTTAATTCTTTGATAACTGAAGGAAATTGGCAGTCCCTTGACATCTGACTTGACACCAGAATAGAGAGCAAAGTTAGCATTCGATGCCTGTATTTGGGTGTCTTCAGACATTGACTGATCGTGTAAAAGGCACTCGAGCGAGATTGGTGACGTACAGCTGCGCTGGGGCTCACGCGTTCCATTCACGAGTGCGGTAATTTCGGAGAACTATTTGAGGCCAAAGTCGGTCGTACACGAATTCATGCCACGCATTACCACGTCACGAAGGTCTCAAATCTTACCAGATTCCTTACTGACTTGCGCCCAACTCTTACCGTGCGTGAATGAGGGGGCGTTACTGTACGAAATACCTCTTTACTCGAACTAAAGACTCATTCTAATGAATTGCCGCACTTTTGCTGCAGCCTGGAACAATTCAGGCAAGAGCCGCGCGCCAGGCTGTCCTTCCTGCAGAATTAACCGTTTGTAGGTCGGCCAAACAGTCTGGGAGGCCTCGCGCTGCCCCCAGCAGCTCCCCTGCGTCCCCAACACCCACGACCCCCCCAAAGTTGGCGGAATTTGCTTCTGCAAACTCCAAAATTATTGACGGAGAGAGTTCAAAGTTTGATGTAACCATACGCGCACAAAAGTTTCCGCATGACCTGAGCGAAGAACTATAAGAAACGTGCGCATTTTGGCGCTTTCTAAAAAACATTTACCATTTTGGCAGGACTTTCGTTGATGCTATAGCGAAGCTGTGATTAACTCAGCACGCTTATTAATGTTATCATTGAATAGCGAGGGGAATTTACTTACTATGAAGAGAACAGCTTTACAATGGAGTTGATTTCATGCTGGAGAGATGACAAGGATAGGCACTCAAGAGCTCGCCCGTCTGATCTCTCTAATGAAGGCAGGGCTTCCGCCTGCCGCTGGCGGTGTGGGCTGGAAGTGGACTGTGGGAGGGATGTGCTGGAAGTGGACTGTGGGGGGGGGATGTGCTGGAAGTGGACTGTGAGTGGTGTGGGCTGAAAGTATGCTTCGATGTTGTAAGGAGCATGGTATAGGCTTGATGATGTTAAGGGTAANTTCTATCGTCCCAGCGCTTCTGGACAAAATTATAATTTAATTCATAAGTGTGCTCTAAGAACTGCTGAGTCATGATTCTTGACTTGCCTAATTCTGCAAAAAAATATCCTTCACTTTAATTTGAGTTGAGAACCCGCAGTCCACTAGCAACTGACTGCCCTCTTGCTGGCATTGCTGCGGCGCTCGAGCGGCTCTCGTCTGGACAGCGCAGGTAGTGGCGCCAGGGGCAGCCCCACTGCTCCATTCTCGATGCTCTACTCAGGCCCAGGCCCTCAAGGATGCTAAGTAGCCACCGAACATTTTTGTGTTCCTGCAAATGTTCGCTCTAATTTGTATTAGCCGTCCAGAGTCACAAAGTCGTCGTGACGCGTTGTTCCCCTTCACTTCCATGGGATTAGCGGCACTCCAGCATTGATTGGGGCGCCTCGCCTCATTATGTGTAGGAATTTTTAATCTTCCACTGCAGGAAAAATTGCTGCGACGCTGAACAATAGCCTGGCGTCCACATTGCAGGTCATTTTTTAACCCTAAGCAGCATTTAGCGCCTCAGCGGGCAGCCGTGTACATTTCTGTGTTGCTTGTGTGTCTACATTGGATGAATATGTTACGGATAATGTTGAGAAACTTTCTTGTCAAATTAACGGAGCCGTTTTTGTCAACAGTGAATTCAAATTACGTTCGATTTACAACTGTTTGACTTGCACAAACTGCACCGATTCATGACTCCATGCCTGTCCCTCTACCCTGCACTGCCTCTGGTGGATTGCAACGGATCCTCCATTCTCGAGGAGTAGTTCCTCTCGCACCAGAGGCTGCTGAGGTGATCATCGGCGTCTTGCACTGCCGTGGGAACGCAATAACTGCTCGGTCAGACAGAGATGGGTTGCAAGGCCGGGCTGTAAACTCATCCATCAGGACTACTGTCCACTCGAGCTCAGTTACCTGCCTCCTGCCGTCGCTCGCTGGGTCACTGCAGTCTACTGAGACTCAGATCTGGGGCTGGGCACACGTGATCAGGGCAAGGCAGATGGGTTCCTGCGACCCACTGCACAGTTCAGAGCTTCATTAAAACAGTGACTGGGGTCACCACAAAATCGCTCATATCTTATCATCATTTTTCCGGGAGAAAAACATGTTTTTCGTTTTAGAGTAATCGGCCGTTTTGTAGGAGCAATTGCAGATCTAGACCTGTTATTGCGCGGCCGTCAAGAGGAGGGTTTCAGAGCGGGGGCAGGTAATCCCGGGCTGACGTCAGGCTTCTAGAAATGAGCGCGGTCGCAGCGGCCGAGGGGCGCGGCATCAAAGGCAAATTAATCTGTTTTGAATATGGATGAAAAGAACGACATGGCGGCGCTCAGGTTTTATTGTTCGTAATCTCCTTCACCGACAGTTGACCAGTGAAGACTGATTGCATGGAGACTTCTTTTGTGACGCTACGTGAGGGTTTGGGGTCTGGCCAGCAATGGGCATTGGTGCCTTAGCTTGAGAATGAAAGAAATTTTAGAAAAATGGAATGATTTACTTTTAGTATCGAATATCTTCCGTTGGAAATGAACCAATATTCTATGTATTCGTAGCGAAGAACTGCATTTCGCTATACTCCCTTCAGTCTCGCCATCCAATCTCACCAGCTTGGAGAAATACTTATCAGCAGCTGTTGCTCGATCCTTTGAGCCTGTTCGGATGAGCTCATTAGCATCGCGTTGATTTCTGCCAAATTTTTTCACGACATTCGCTGGCGTTTGAATAACGGAGCTGAATGTTCTGTGATGGAGCCAGTATTGGGCGACCGAGGTGGAGGCCAGCAAAAATGTTTGCATCTGAGGCGGCTTCAATCTCTCTCGAGACCTGCGCTGCCGGGATCAACGGGAGCAATTTAGACGCCGAATTATGTGCAGAAGCGGTCGTACAATGTTACTAATGACGAATGAAGGTGTTCGCATGATGTGGTAGGGCGAAAGTGTTCGCATGATGTGGTAGAGCGAAAGTGTTCGCATGATGTGGTAGAGCGAAGGTGTTCGCATGATATGGTAGAGCGAGGGTGGAGAGAAGTCATCGCTTGGGCGGACTCTATCATGGAACAGACTTGAAAGTTTGATACAATTTCTCGCTCGATAAGTGTGTTGTTGTTAGTATTGCTATCAGTGTTGGTGTTGTGTTTCAGTGGGGGGTTATTGTGTGCCCCAAGCCGTGATTTTAAAAAACGCACCACGTGCGGAGGCGGACGCGTAATGCATATTGTCCGCGGGGGAACTTGAGTCAATATGCAATAATGCGCTAAGTTTGCTCGGGGCTCTAATTCTAACAGAGGAGAATAAATGAGAAGAAATTCAATTTACTAAGATATTTCCGAAGACTTACCCGACTTAACACATCTTCAATCTTGCTTCAGGGCTGCATGCTTCTTCTTGTTATGTTCACAGACACCTAAGCAGAAAGCAGACGACTTAATTAACCTTTCAGGAATGCCAATATTGCGCGAGGGAAAATTAGATCTCTGAGATATCGTAACTTATCTTCAAGTGTAATATCGCGGCCTTAATTTGTTAGGAAGTTTTGTGTCGAGCGACGCCCCCAGGGCACAGGGATGCGCTCGTGAGGGACGCTGGTGCCCAGAGAGAGGAGTTTTATAGCGGGTGCCCAGAGAGGGGAGTTTTATAGCGGGTGCCCAGAGAGGGGAGATTTANACTCGTGACACGCCTACACTCGTGACACGCCTACACTCGTGACACGAGTGTAGCGGGGCAGCCCACAGGGGCTGCCCCGCAGCTCCTGTGGGCCCTGCTGGGGGCTGCCCCGCAGCCGCGCCAGGTTTCGCGCGATTGCTGCTTTTCCTGTGGAATCTGTGCACCTTCTCCGTTGTTAGTTTTGTGGCGTGTATTGGCCAGACGGTTACGATTTAGCTGTGTGTGGGTACCTAATGGAGTGTTCTAACATTTAATAAACAAGTTTGTGAAGCCTTTAAGGACCCTTGGGTGTTTATCAGTGGAAATTCGATTTCATTTTTTGAAAACCTGTTTTACTTTTTATTGGCGAATTGTGGAAATGAATTAGTATAGAAAAACTAGTCTAGCTGTATAATATAAAATGTCTGAGCTGCTCATCTTTACTGTGGGGAAATTCTGAAAATATTTTTGTGCACTTGCAGACTTGCAGAATCTCCAATCGATTATTAACATTTTCTATTTTTGTATTTTGAGAGAGCCAAAAAATCTACGGAAATTGATGCTCAAATTTCAGTTACTAACGTGAGCCAGACTATGAAGAAAAAGATAATACACCTTTAGTTGAGGCACGAGCTTGACCATATTATAGGCTGTGGGGCACGTTGACTTTAACATATTCATAACAGTAGTAATTCTAATCCTATCAACTTTGATTATGGTCGCATAAACCTAGAACCAAACCAACAGCGGCGAGTTGGCCTAAGCCTTCAGACGAACGCATCTCGGTATTATTTACAGTATTATTACAGTATTATTTTTACACCGCAATCCAACAAAACTGCAATATCACGTTCTTATATATACGAGTATGTGTATAGAAGTAGGAACTATGTACGTGTATACATAGTTCCATCAACGTGCCGACGATGAAGTAAGACCTCAATGCTTCACTGCCGAGACGCTCGCGGCCCGGACGGCGATGCAGGGGGCGGCATCCCAGCCCAGCAGCGCGCCCCGTCCAGGTACGGCCTGTGATGATGGCCTCCTAACTCTGTTAATGCAGCGGTAGGAGGCAGAATTGCGCTGCAGGTCGAGGGAAAACATTAATGAGTATAAGGCAGTACCCCATGGAAATATAGAGATGCCGTAGAGCGACCTCGTGCTGCCTGTTTGTACAGTGAGCTATAGCACGCTGCACTCCGTAGTGCAGAGCGCAGCATCCACAATGACGTCAGCACCGCACGTCATTGCTGGACAAACAACATCAGGATTGGAGTTTGCGTTTCGAACTCAGGAGACAATGATTGCTGCTCTGTAATATTTTTTTTTTTCAACTAACAAGCCTCCGGTCGTGACACATAAAATTTCCTTTACGAAAGTAGCTCATCATTTCTGAGCTCGCTAGCTGCGTCAGCCACAGCTGTGGGCGTCAGTGCATGGCGGTGGGACCGCTGGGGGTAGGGTGCAGTTAACTGTCGAGTTAGCCAGAAACCGTCTGCAAAATGAATGTTCTGGCCATGACGGTGGTGAAAATTGAGCATCGTACCAAGATCTGAGGCTTCAAGTCTGTTTGTGTGGGCACCGACGGCCGCTCGCGGGGGGAAGTGGGGGGCTTAGCTCAATGGAGCTGTCTTGCAGTAAAGTACGCCAAGTTTCTGCGCCCAGATCGTTTGAACGCTCCATAAAATCAGCCGCACTGTCAACCCCATTCCTTTCTTTAGTATCAAGTGTCAGGGTTGCCGTCCTGACTTTCGGTTGGCCTGCAGAAGCCCGAGTCTTGGTGCCAAGTGCATTATTTGAAAGACTTAATCTGATGTTCCCCGTACATCACTCCCGCTTCACGGCCGTCTTTTCGAATTTTTGAACGGTTCTCATTTACTTCAGTGCAGTCCTTCTCTTGTCTCATCTGCACCCACGCTCCATAAAGTTGTTCCGCTCTGCAGTCGTTCTGTCATTTCGCTAAAGTTGATCAGATTGTTGCTGCCTTGCAACACTTTAGTCCGAGTAGGCACACCTTCTGTTGATCTCATTGATCTACACACATTCAGCGGCCCATCACTCGCTCATATCCGGCGCTAGGTTTCCTAACTTAACCACAGTATACATTTAGTGGAACGATGTCCCTCACTAAGGTCTCATTGAACTCAATGCTATTGTTCATTGTTTACCGCAGGGCATCGCGGTCTCCAGCGTGGGGGTGCAGTCTGTTGTATCTTGCACTTCTGAGAGGGTGCGGAGGCTGCGAGTCTCTGGAAGCTCGTTCTGTGGTGCGCGCGAGAAATGCACCCAAAAAATGTCAGCAATGATATTCAACGCGTTATTCATCAAAGTAACGAGGACCGTGTTTGCTCTATATTTCCTACTTCAACTAAAAAAAATTAAGTGTACGTGTAGATGTGTTGTTGGGAAATAGTAATGTAATGACATGCGTTTAAGTATCCAAATATTTTTAGCTCAAATATTGAAATACTTTAAATATTCTAATATTCATTATATGTATAGTAGGGGCCTGCAGGACATGGCCACCGCTATTATGAAGGTGGTGGCCCGACTTACAGTTCTCTCTCTTCCTCTTGCAATACCGCCCTCATAACAATATGCCAGATATTATACCACGTAGATATTTCAAAACAAAACTCCCATATATAATTGCTTTCAGTCATGTTGTACAGTTTAATGTCAGGACTTGGAAAACTTAAGCGCTAATGAGGACACTTTTTAACTTGGCTGTTGTTTACTTTCTTCGTTTAGGTTTTCTTTTTGTTAAAAAAAAAGCAAACAAACGACGATGCGCCTGGACGGATCTCAGAAGGTAGTCACAACACTGCTGAAGTTCGTCTTAACTTTCAGCTCTAATAACTCCGAAGCTTTACTGAAACTCTAACGGGCATTTCTTATCACCTGAAATTTTGTTTACTGAACATTGCAACTGGAACAAAAACTGAAGTACCCGACTTTTGACAATAACAACAACATCTTCGGTGTTTGATAAAAATAAGATTTTCAAAACATGACAGGGTTTCCCGGAACGGGTGAATTTTGTTCAAGGAAACGCCACCTGAGGTCTGGTAAGTGGGATTCTACGAGGTTGCATTGGACCAAAACTGAGCTTTGCTTGGGAATTTTTGCTGCTCGGTCATTAAGACTTAAGTTCTCTGTGAGTGGCTCCTCTTGGGCTGACATAACAGGCGTCCGGTCTCATTAAGAGGTGGAAAATTTGAAAGTCGGGCGAGTTTTACGTTGTTGAAAAGTTCCGAGCGAGAGCTCTCAGATCTTTAATTAGGTGGCAGGGAGCCCCAGGCAGACTGAGGGCCCTCTGGAGGCGGGGTGCTCCAGGTAGACTGAGGGCCCTCTGGAGGCGGGGTGCTCCAGGCAGACTGAGGGCCCGCTACAGACGGGCGCTAGGGCGCTGCACAAAGCGTTGCTTTGCTCTGTCTGGGTTAAATTTTCCCCTTGCTTACTGGGTTGTTCTCAAGTAGGCTTAGGTGAAATTTTTGTTATTTGCTGTTAAGCCTTCGCCTGGTATTTCCATGCTTATGATAACGAATTCAGTTTTGAAATTCAAAGTTTCAAATTTCGTTCATATTCATTTACTTACTATTTATGGGACCTCATAGACCAGATTTAAAAGTTAAACTCTGAGAAAAAAAATTAAATTAAACTGTGTCTGAATCAAATCAAGATTCTCGTTTAAGTATGTAAGTAACTTCTAGCCTTAATAAAAAAAACATGCTTTCATGGCGCTCATTGAACAATTTTCAAACTAATATTATTTGTGTACAATAAATTTTTATTCTCGAGAATTTTAGCGGCTTTCCGTGCATGCATATCAAAGGGAATAACCTCAATAACAGATTGCAGATCATATCACAAACAGGGATTTAAGAAACCGCCCGCATGAACCCCTGCCAGCACGTTAGCACGTCTAAGACATGCCGCCGTGTGTGCCCCTGCCAGCACGACTAAGACATGCCATGTGTGCCCCTGCCAGCACGTTAGCACGACTAAGACATGCCGTGTGTGCCCCTGCCAGCACGTCTAAGACATGCCGTGTGTGCCCACAGGGGAAGCTGTACCAGTTCGACAGAGTCATCAAGCCCAGCGCGACGCAGGAGAAGGTCTACGACATCGTCGCCAAGGACATCGTAAAAGGTGAGCGCGCGGTTCTGACCGTCGTCAACCAGGCGAGTAATTTTTTCTTACACGTGTTGCAAGAGAGATAGCGGCGCTCGCTGTGCAGAGTGGCTCCGCTACAATCTGGGGAATGATGGAATATTTCCTATTTTTTCCTTCTCTTCAAATGTCCTTTTAATTGACGCAAGTTCAAATGCAATGTGCTGATGAATCTATGTAAACTCTTACCTGCTTTTAGATAAGTTTAAAACTATAAACGTTGGGGTGAAAGAAAAATTTAAAGCTACAAATATTGCCTATCGAATAACATAGATTTACATAGACCATATATTTTGCATAGTTTCCAAATTCGTTTGGACCGTTTCTTTCCAAAACGCCTTGTTTCAGCCACGGCATAGCGTCCTAAACACTGCGTCTCACAGCCCTTTTGTGCTACTGTCGACCTTCCTTTTGATCTCATTTTTCAACTGCAAATAAATGCAATTACTCAAAATGTTCTGACTAAAACTGAAAAGTAGTCACTAAATTTTGAGTGAGAGGAGCTATTGTTCCTTCATCCCCTGAGAGACTTCCCTGCCAAACAAACCTGGCGCTGGGTCCTGGACCAGCGTCAACTTAAAAGGGCATATTAGTCCAAAGGACTTCGTAATTTTCCCTTAGAAATATAGACAGAGACTATCCTTGTTTGATCGAAAACAGTGTTGCATTTTCACCCCCATCCGTCAGCAACTGTCACCATCGCGCTCTAAAAACTGTTGAGAATCTGGCCCGTAGAGCCTTGCTCAGTCTGGGGCTCTGTTGTGCAGCGTGACTGCCTGTTATTCTGGAGGCCCAATGTTCGATCCTAGGAGTGCACTGAGACTCAACTTTGAAAAACAGACACGTCTTGCTATTTTCGATGTTGCGCTGAAATCATGGCATTACTTGAACGAAGATTTGGCAGACTATGAAATGAAGTTTGTTTCAAAATGATAGCCACAGACAGTTTGAGATTGAATAAATTAGTAAATTCCTTTTAGGGACTTGAAAATAAACAGTGACCCTCCCCAAAATTCGATCTCACGGCCAAGATAATTTAATACAACACTGGCCACAGGAATCTGGCCGGGGGGCGAGGCTCTAGAAGCGAAGGCCTCCTGAGGGGAGTTGGTGGTGTGGTGACGAGGGGAGTTGGTGGTGTGGTGACGAGGGGAGTTGGTAGTGTACAGACGGAGGGAATTGATGATGTAGTGACAATGATGGAGGAAATCTGTCGTCTTGGCTTCGGCAATGTTGTTAAGTCTGTATCTTACTCCATATTATACCCTTAAATATAGTAATATTTGATTTGATGAATTTATCTCTTTAGTTTCTACTTCCAGTTTTTTCTAGAACTGTTCTTAGACCTCCCAGCACTCAGACCTCCCAGCACTCAGACCTCCCAGCATTCAGACCTCCCAGCACTCAGGCCTCCCAGCATTCAGACCTCCCAGGACTCGGACCTCCCAGGAGGCACAGCATAGGCATCAGGGTTTGGTAAGTTAGGTTTATGAGTCGTATGCTATGGGGACTGGCCTCTCCAGGACGACACTGTTGGGTTACCTCAGCTATAGATGAGCCCTCGGGACTTTTTCTTGCGTACCCACTTTCCTTTCAATTTTCATACCTTCTTCGCTATCCTATCTTTGTCTTCTTTCTCTTCATTCTTAACTTACTGTTTTTATACGCAGGAAATCTTGTGTGGGAACAAACCTTGTGCATAGATTTCCCATTCCTTTCTGTTCATTTTGAATGGTCCGTTGTCTTTGACTGCGACGCAGTCTGGGTCGCTGAAGCGCTGCTCCCTATACTACTAGCATTAAGACTTAAAACTACTCATTGACACCGGCATGTGAAGGAAGCCATGTTGCGTCACGTGGATCAACGCGCTCATCCAAATATGAAGAACCTTCACTAGATGCCCGAAGTAAATACGCTAGTATTACTAACGAAGCTTTCAATTGATAGCAGCAATTTTCCCACTAAAATTTTTCTCGGAATACCGTTGGTGTTCCAGTCTTTGGAGAAAAGCTGAGGCTTCGTTGGAGCCGTTCTTTTATTGGCTCGAAGTCTTGAGGCCACCGCCACCAAGTGCCCTCCTCACAGCCCTCTCGCTCGCTGCCTCACTCGAGGCTGTGCCTCACCCGACCAGAGGCTCTCCAATCACGCCACTCAATGGTCCCGGGCGGCGGTCTGCCTGCGCAGTATGGGGCACAATGCCACGGCCTCACAACCACATAATTTTCCATCGCGAGTTTCCACAAAGGGGCTGAGTTTATTGCGATCTTTCATCTGGTTCAGCAGCAGAGATTTACGTAGCTGAAGGATTCGTATTACCATGGGGAGGGGGGAGAGGGGTGTGGGGACCTCTGTATTGTAGTTCATCCAGGCCACTGTGTCGGGCTGTGGCCGTGTGTCCTCATTGCCGCCTCTTTACTTATTCCTCAAACATTATTATAGTCCTTGCCTACGTGCCTCTGTAGCTTGACTTAAGTCATGCGATTACCTCCTTGCGAGTGACACTCCAAACCTCAGGTTAGGCGTGCGCGAGTTCTTAACACGAGTCGTCAATTTCACGCCTGCTATCGCTACCAATAACTGCTACATCAGCACGTACTCATGCACTGCGCTTCCACTGCTGCCACTCGGAAACCTGTGAGACCACAGTTAGCATTACACTCTACGGCGACGTTCGTAAAATTTTCTGTACTTCAAATGAATTCAAATTTCATCATTTTGCTTAGCATCAACAGTGGACGCTGTGTTCAATGGAATGGTCTTCGACTGAGCTGGTAAAGGTGGCCGCTCTCCGAGTGTGAAGGTGTCCGAGTCCTGACCCAGCAGGGTGGCTCAGCTGCAGCCTGCTGACGGTCAGCTGTGAAATGCGTTGGGTTTTGTCTGCTGGCCAACACAAATATTTCGGGAAAAAACAGTTTTGTACCCATTAGTATATAGCCCTCTCACTACTGAAATTCAGCTGCCAGATGACACGTAAATCAGCACGTAATGACTGGTTTATGATTTAACCCGCAGCTGAAGTAATACGAAAAAAAATTAGTGTAAGTATTTTCTTACAGAACTGCTAGTCTTTGTTTGTGGGATAAAAGCATAAAGGTTGATGACGCTAGGCATTCTCGCGTTCTTGAGCCAGTCCAGAGTGTTCCAAGTCCATAGACTTGAGACGAGTGTGTTCAGACAAGTCCATAGACTTGAGACGAGTGTGTGATCCTCGACGAGTTGGAGCGCTGGACACGCTGTGTGGGGAGGCTCTTGTGTGGGCTGCTGTGAGGCCTCCCTGGAGCGCCAGGCCGCGGCTGCACGATCACGAGTTGACTTTTCATTCCTGCCTCTAGGGTTTCATCAAGGTTTTATGGTTAAATGTTTTTGCGGGGATGCTTAGGGATTTGTTTTAATATTTTAAACGCGACAGGACATTTCTCTAAATATTTTGAAAAGATGTGTCTTAGGACAGAATAATTGTGAGACTTATTGCTAGCCCTGAAAGTTCTCTGGACCTTGGTAGCTGAAGTAGATTTAAACTTTTTATGAATATCCACATGCTTTCCAGAACGTTTGAGCACAATGGCGAACGTTTTTGTTCGGCTTCTTAGAAATGATGCCTTCAAGAAAATTTTTTAGTTAAAAGGAAAATTTTTCGCAAATATTTCAAATTGAACGTGTGATGCCCTATGCTCGTGATATTGAACGTGTGATGCTCTATGCTCGTGAAATTGAACTTGTGATGCTCTATGCTCATGGAATTGAACATGTGATGTTCTTCGCTCGTGAAATTGAAAATGTGATGTTCTTCTCTCGTGGAATTGAATATGTGATGTTCTTCACTCGTGAAATTGAACATGTGATGTTCTTCACTCGTGAAATTGAAAATGTGATGGTCTTCTCTCGTGAAATTGAACATGTGATGTTCTTCACTCGTAAAATTGAACATGTGATGTTCTTCACTCGTGAAATAACCTTTTCTGATCATTGTGTGAGCATTTAGCCTCGTGGACACAACGTGGGACTCTCTATGACCAGTTACACATACGCACACATGTGCACATGCGTACTTGAGTTAGAATTTGGTATCATATCTTATATGCATACCGTTTCCTTCTTCTACTTTGAATGAGGAGAAATAGTAGGTATTTTGAAACACGCCATCATTCAATTCATTTCTTAATATTACATAGCGAGTTGAATATTTTAATAACACAGTGTTAATCGTGGGGTGTGTGTGTGGTGCTTGTGCTGTGTACCTGCTCTATGTGTGGTGTGTGTGTGGTGCTTGTGCTGTGTATTTGCTCTATGTGTGGTATGGTGCTTGTGCTGTGTATCTGCTTTATGTGTGGTGTGCCCCTCTCATTATTGTGAAGTCAGTTCAGTCCAATACAGCAAGTCTCATCAAGCCTTTTGCCTCAACGTAGGATTCTTCTGATTAATTTTGCTAAGTCTCATAGGAAACTCGATTACAAAGGACGATAGACGCACTTAATTCCATGAAATTTCTTCCAAATGGATCGAGAACAACACGACATTTTATGAGTCTAATAAATTATGCATATATCATATTATACTTGAGCTCTTTAGGCCATTTTATCGCGTACTGTACTGGCTGGAGCATGCACAATTTTGGAATTTGGCAGCCGTAATGTATACACATTTACTCCATAGCATGATAGAGGTATCGCTGCAGGAGTCCAGAGCCGCCTGGTGGAGCGTGCCTGGCTGCAGCGGCCACCGTCAGTTGGGACGTCCTCTCTCGCTCGTGCAGGCGCCCCCACCTCGAGGGGGCGCACCGCAAGGCTTAGCAGGGAGCCAGCGCCCGCTCCTGCGTTTCCTGGCCGCTTAGAGAGGATGTTTTGCCAGTCCGGAGGTGGCAATGCCAATGCTGCTCTTGCAGACTCGGGAAAACATTTTCCTTCGGTTTTACACGGCGGAGTGTTGCCGTAGGAATGACTAGTGCACTTTTGCTTCATGGGGACTTGATAAGAAGTAAAAAATAATTAAATCCAATTTACTGTCTCGTCGTGCTTGCAAGTCGCTACGAAAAATGAATGTGGGGAGGAAGCTAATATTTTCGTACTAGGTATTGCCTTGTTGAAAGACCAACTTCCGTATTTGGCAACACCTCGCTCTGGACATGAAGATGCTACGAGCTGTGTTTCCGTACTAAAAGACGTCTTCTCCAGAGTGTCCTGCAGTTTTTCATTACGTCTTTTTCAATACAACAAATGATGCTTTACTCTTATGCATTTGTTCTTCTCAACGCTAATGTGGGTTAGATTCGGTCTCATCATTCTAGAAACACGAGAGCTCACGGGCCTACTCTTAAACTTCAGCTGAAGTTTGCGTGTATTTTAATGTCTAAGGCCTTCAAGTTGCTGAAGTTCAAGTCGTGGTTTCTGCCTCGACGCTTTACGACCGAATTAATTTTCTTATTTCGGCAAGTAGAAGCCGTAAAATTTTCCGCGGGCTCCCTATTATTGAAGGCAGCTCCTGCGCTCTTGACGGGAGCTGGGCTGGGGCCCTGGAGCGCGCTTGTCTAGGGACGTGGGACTGAGGACTCGAGAACTTTCCTTCACCATTGCTCTCCTGTCCTGCAGCAGGGGAAATAATTCGTGTTCCTGTGGATGACTTTACCTTTTTCTCTCTATTCTCAAGTGAACTTCTGGTAATTCTCGTGCACCGCGAAGTAAGAGACACAAGCCTTTAGACTACCTTTGCAATTGATTACGTTCGTGTCCGAGAGTGGAACTACATGGAACATTTTCCTTATAGAGTCCGCTAGCGTGTCGGTCATCTTGGCTCCTATTTAGGAAGAAATTTACTTCACTGAAAAAAAGGAGAACCAGGAAAACTGTGTAAAACATTTTTGATGGTACAATATTTTATACAGTTTGATAGTTCTCTCTATTTTAGTAACGATTAGAGAATTTCCAAATGGTTGCCTGGAAGGAATATACTTGGAAGCACGCAACCTTTGCAGCCGTGGCTGATGCCTGTCTCACTAAAATAAGCAAAAGACTTCATGATGTTTTGTAGCTAAAAATGTCAAATTCGTAGGAGAACGAATTCGTAGGTTTATTTTCTATTAGTGAAGGCATGGAAAATTAACAAACTAATTGTGAACTGCATCCAAGAAGGTAACATGAATACATGGTCAAAAATACAATTTTTCCACTACAAATTTTTTCGGTGCTACTGTGAAAATAAGTAACGCCAGCGCGGCGCAGCCGGAATAGGCATTCGAAAAAATGTACATAGGCGTTAGAGCAAAAATTATTTGACACAACGGGACGTTTATTCAACTATCTTACTTGAGTTAATTACATAGAGGAAATTACAGTCTGGAGCTCACCGCTGTTCCTATCATCACTTGGGCTAAATCAAGTTTGGCCAAATACACTTACCCCATGCATTTTTTGTTGAGTTGATTTTCTGGATCTCAATAAATTTTGTTCTGTTCTGTTTAAATATTATGGTAAATATACCATAATACCGGTCCACTTTACCCCGAACCAGAGCTCAAACTTTTCAAAATACTTTAAAAAATAGAGTTGTGTAAATACTCGTGTCCAGGCACTGGATGTTCTATAGAACTTATAGAGGAGGCCTACTTATGTTCTATGTTGCATAGAACTTTGACAGATATCCTAGCTAAGTTTATCGAACTTATAGCGGTATCCTAGCTATGTTCTATGGAGCTTAAGACTTGGACAGATGTCCTAGCTTAGTTTTGTAGAACTTATACAGGTGTCCTAGCTATGGTGTACAAAGCTTAGAACTTAAGACAGATCTCCTAGCCAAGTTGTACAACAAAGAACTTGAGTGCACGCAGACACCCGAGCCAGCACCGTCAGCACCGCGTGATGCCTGCGTATCAATTATTCAAGTAGTTAATTGAAATTGAAACAGTATGAACATTATTAAGCGCAGTAAATGACTAATGTTATACTCAGTATGCATTAGGAGCCGAACACGACGCTCCGAGATGCGCTCAGATACATAGAAAGTTAAGGTTGAATTCTCTCAATATCTATCCAAAGTATTCGTTTAGGACATTAAGGGCAACGTAAAAATATCACCATATTATATTTGTGCAAAGTAAATTTTACCAGTCATCGATAAACCACAAATATTGTGACACTGCGTCGTAGGAAAAACAAGTTTGCACCATGTGTCACATATAGGAGTGTAGGCATCAGTTGAGAGACCGCGCTGGAAGTCCTGTAGCTCCCCAGCTAATCCAAGCCTGTTTTTGCGGGGCTTTTGAAGTCATGGAGGACACGTGGGGTGTTGTGCCCTGCCTCACCGGCAATGATCAAAGTGCCGTGCATGACGGTGCTGACGGTGTACCCTTCGCTTGTGAGTGGAGCTCAAGACTCCAATGTTGGTGCGTGCACGGCTGGGGCTGCTTCTCTGGGGGACTTGCTTCCCCAGCGTGTGGTGGTGTGTGCACGGCTGGGGCTGCTTCTCTGGGGGACTTGCTTCCCCAACGTGTGGTGGTGCAAGCAGGCTGACGCTTCACACTCTCGCTTCACATTCTTGCCCCTCTACTACTCTCCCTGCATTAGGTCATTTGATTACTTCACTTGTAAACGAAAGCGTCTGCTATTATTAGGTTATCTTCCTAAATCTTATGCACTAGAATACGATAAAAACTTATGTACGATAGTCTACAAAGATTCAGTTTCAAGATTTCAACTCACAGTATCTTGATCAAATCCTTTTTATTCGCCAAACCGACAAGCTTCGAGACGCCCCAGTTTGCCGGCGTCGTCTAGGGCCACTCGAGACCAGACTGCCTCAAAGGATTTTAGTCTCGGTCTCGTAATTTGCTACGCGCTTCTCTCTAATTTACGAATTTTAGTTTCTTTGCGAGCACAAACGCGATTGCCTTCACAAAAATGAAAGACCCTCATTTCCCACAAAATTTCTTTGTGTGTTTCATTTGGCCCAGAAACTGAGTCCCCGTTTTTTCGGTTCGTGACGTCGCCCCAAGGTCTAGCTTCCCCATCATCCCCAGCTTCCCCAATATCTTCTCGGCTCCACACGGAGAAGAGCCGTTCGTGTTCTGCCTTCACAATTATCATTTGCTTCTAATTTTAATGTTAGGTTATATTCTCCTGTAGTCGTAAATTCCACGCTCGCTTTTGAGAGGGACCGAAAGTTCATGCTGGAGGTTCACTCTTCTCTTGAGACAAGAGCTGGGACTCGCTGTACACGGCGGGGGTACAGAATGCTCAAATTTGATGGATGTCTAATTAGGGAAGCCAAATTTTGTTCCTCAAATTGAGACTCTTTATATATTGCTGTCCAAATTTAGTAGACATTAAGTGGGATTGTATTTCATAGTTATAAAAGTCGTACTAATAGAGAGTCAGTTAATTAAACAACAAATATTCTGCGTCCTGAAGACCGTAGAAGAATGACAGTTCGATTTGTGAGTTTAATGAATCGTTAATTTTTCCATTATATTGTGTTACGATAACGCTCAAATCCACGGAGTCCCATTTATGATCGGAGTTTATTTGACAGCTTGCAGAGAACTGTACAGGACTAATGGTACCACTTAGAGCTCCTGCCATCTACTGCAGAATCCACTGATTTCAGCGAAAGCTCACGGGTGTGTGACGTGAGAGTGTAGGACTAGAGTGAGCCTCAATTCTAGAGCGCCAATTGGTCCAATTGTTTGATCCAATTGTCGCCCACGAGATGCCAGGCTTTACTGAGCGAAGCTCGCACCCAAATGTGAGTTTCGTGTTGCTGCTGATCTCAGGCCACCGTCCCCATTACGATCGGACGACGCTCGTTTTCACCTGATGAACTCTCATAGCGTCTCCTGGGCGTAAAAATTCAACCAAATTGGATGAATGGTTTCTAAAAAGTAAATATTTCGATGCGCATCTTCCGCTCATTTCAATGAACAAGCAGGAGAGAGTGTTACCGGTTGTGAAAATTCATGTGCTGTACAAAAGGCCGCGATAGAAGCAAAGTTAACTGTTGTTTTCACGATCTAATTTCACACGCCGTTGATCTGGGTCATTTGTCTCCAGGCGAAACATTGGGTTTCCAGACGTTGTGCTTCTCCGTCGTGCTTGGAGAGGCGCGCGCGGTGCTCGATCCTTAATTAAAGTTGTACTACTTGCAGCACATTATTTTTTGTGCCTAATTACGGCGGCAGGACAAGTCCGAGTGGCTATGACGGCAGTAAATATGTGGCAGAGTGGACGCAGACTGCAGCGAACGTTGGCACGTTCAGCAGTGTGGAGGTACGAAGCGTTAAACGATCGTCGTCAAGGTTTTCAAGCTCAAGTCAATTTTTTTTCCCTCTTGGTGTTAATGTCTAATGTTTGTATAGGCTTCCCTTCTTGGGAATTTCACGACCACATCGCGTTTTATCGTAGGTTGAAACAATGGTTAATTAAAATATTTATTTATTTTAACTGTTCGTCTTGCTTTATCTCAAACGTATCAATCAATTATGTTTTGAAGTACCAAGCGTTTAAGGAGATAATGAAATTTTATCGGAAACATTTAGGTGGGCATGAGATTCCAGTCAGGAAGCTAGTCAAGAGTTTTGGCCGTCTGCCGCGAGACCAAATTTCGAGGCGGGCCTGTTTCAGTTTTAAATTGACTCTGAGGTCACCAGTGCGTGGTGACCGGTCGAACGGACTCCCGACTGTTTCCTCCTGCAGCGGAGATCGGGAATTTGATTTTGAACACTTGTGTCATTCGAGGTTGTGCGCTGGAGTCAGCATCTGCCAGCACCTTGGCATTCTGACGAGAAAAGTGCTAGATTCAGAGTTCCCTTATTCACGGCAAATGCACTTTACCGATGTTCGTCTCAATCGTCTACCATTGCAGTGTTCACTGCGGCGTGTGCTCACCAATGAGTGACAGCGCTGCACGAGGAATTGCTGCTTCATTCAAAGAATTCTGATTTAGGATTTAATTTCTTCTTTTTACTCAATGGAAGTAACTACTTGGAAGGTGCGCAATATATAAATGTTACGGTAAAGTTTCATTTCACAGAAAAGCTTCTTCTTAGAGTTTAAGTTTGACGTCGCCGGCTGGTCTGGCCAGAAGCAATGTCCTTATCTCACCTCACCGGGCGGCCGCTGCACAGAACTCCCGAGTCCCAGCAGAAGGTTTGGACTTGGAAGTCTCCGCAGGCTTTCTTGCCTACCGATCGCTGCTTTCTTTTGAGCTGAAATTGCTTGCATGTTCGCTAATTGCAATGAGTTTGCCAGTTCAAGACATTGGTTTTCAGTGGAAGTTTAATTTCATACAGAGGAGCCATCGCACATATTGCACCTCAATTAATTCAAACCTAGTTTATGCTGTATGCCACTCTGCCGTATTTCAGTTAAAGTTGGTTCCAATGCCCAAAACACGTAGAATTCCTCAAATTTTTTGTAACTACGCTGCTCCGTTTTCAAACTTGTTTGTTGAATATTTCTTGTACACATTATGTATACTTTCTGTGTACTTAAAGTACACTTCACGTATGCTTTGAGTATACTTTATGTATACTTAGTGTATGCTTTATACATAAATCATGATATTCACAACAAGTCCAAAATATATTTATTAAGAATGTATCGATGTTGCTCGAGGTATGCAGCTCTGTGATGCAGCTCTGCACAGTCCTGCCTGAACTCAAGGTATTCCAATATCAGGTCGCGGCCTTCGTCGTTTGTCTAATTCATCTTCAATAAAATCCCATTTTTAAAACCTCATACTCTAAGTTCAAATTGAAGTCATTCAGAAGTCGGACCTGGCAGGTCTTTTTCAGTAAAAATGAACTCAAGTTATTATTGCTCTTGGACTTGCGGAGTAGGACTGGCATTAATTTCGACTGGAGGCTGTCGCTGTGTTTCTGAAATTGTACAAACGAGGACGCTATGTAGCGTGTGCCGCAGAATTGAGCAAGAGCAGCTCCCAGTGCGTCGCGTAATCACGAGCTAAGGGATATTGTTGGCTCTGCGGCCTGACCTAGACCCGTTCTGCCGGTCAGTCGTCCAGGCGCTGGGGGAAAAACTTCACAAATTATTAAAGTTAAAAAATATCGGACGAAATTTGTCCGGCTGAATTAATGAAGTGCCAAAGTTGCCTCGGATTACGTCCAGACCAGAATTTCTCCTAGTCCTTGCTTGGAACCGAACAAATTGGTGCTAAAGTTTGCCGGATAGAACTTTCCGACTCGCCAAAGTTTACCCGGAAATGAGGTTTTCCTATTATTTTCATTTGTTTGCTGCGCACTTGTGCACATTAGCGTTGGAGCATCATATTCTTCTAATTATTCCCGCACTTGAAGTCATGGTCAATTCAATAAGGTCAGGAAAATAATTACTCAGTTTTACTGTTACATTAATGATTGCAGAAGTCATTTGAAGTTATTAATTCTAGTGGGAGCTACTTATAGTGTTGCGTCATGCATGTGCTACGCTGGTGCAGGCTCGAGCGCAGCTGGACCGATCCTATTTGACAGTGGGGCAGTCGCTCAGTAGCCGCTGGCAGGAGACAAGCATGGGTCAGGCGCAGAAAATCGAATTCGATGAGTTTTAAAACTGAGTTGAAACAATTTGAAACAATTTATTATCACAAGTATTACATCATTTAAAGATATCACAAGCATGGATTTCTCATACCATTATAATGGACAGTTTTTTATACATAGCTACTTGTGGGCCCGAATAGGTTCTATGACTTCTAGGGCATCCTACAGGACATAACAACATTACGATTGCTAGTTAACCAACCATGATTGTTTCAAAGTTTACATGGCGAGTTCATCCTCATGCCAGACTTAGTTACTTCCCTGATATTCTCGTGACAACAGGCCGGTGTATCTCATGTGCCTGGCTCCTCGAACACCAAATGATGATAACCGAAGCACTAAGGAAAGGGAATGCGGTGGATGATGTATACCTAGGCTTCGCAAAAGCCTTCGACAAGGTGGACCATGGAAT
>VOMN01036127.1:0-14860 GCA_014899125.1 Orchestia grillus
GAATTGAATGGTCTCAGCCTCTCATCATCTTGAGAATAACTATTTTATGAGGCGCGTCTATTAATGTTGCTGTTGTTAATGATTTGAGAAACTGTCTCACAACGTGACATGCAATTTATATTTTCTAAAAACGTTCGAGATAGGCAATTTCGTGAATTTAAAGATAGAAATTTGAGGACGGAAAAAATGTTGGGATTATGTTTAATATGGTTTAACGATGATGTTCTTCGTGTAGAAGACGGACACCGTTCTAATAAACTTTCATTAAATTCCATGCCCCTTTATTGAATTATGCTTCGCTGTGATGCATAGCCAAATCGAAAACCTTTATGGCTAGCCGCTAATGGCTAACCATATAATGGTGTCAATTATTTTTAGCCAATTAATGGTTAGCCAATTACTTTATTTATGCTTCAAGATTCCATGCCTCTTCTCTGAGAATATTTCACATTTAATCATTCTCATGTTTTAGAGTAAGCGAAGAAATAATTTCTATGTAATATAGTGAAGTAGAAGAGGGTTTCATTTCTATGTATCGATATCATTAAGATAGACAAGAGCATCATTTCCACGAATTATGAAGTAGATGCTATCATTTCACCGTATCATGAAGAAGCCACGGGTATCATTTCAACGCATCAAGAGGCAGACGAGAGGGCACTTTCTACGTATTGAGGTAAAGAGTAGGGACATTTGTACGCATTACGATGCTTACGAGGGCATCACGTGGCAGGGATAAGACAGTTATCTCGTCAGAGTTACCCTTCACTGTCGCAGAAATGTCGCAGTTTCTCTCCCCTCTCTGGCAGTCTCCAAAAACCCTGGCAATTTCCAAAAACCCTGGCAGTCTCCTCCAAAAACCCTGGCAGTCTCCAAAAACCCTGGCAGTCTCCAAAAACCCTGGCAGTCTCCGAAAACCCTGGCAGTCTCCGAAAACCCTGGCCGTCTCCAAAAACCCCTGGCAGTCTCCAAAAATCCTGGCAGTCTCCAAAAACCCTGGCAGTCTCCAAAAACGCTGGCAGTCTCCAAATCCCTGGCTGGAAGTCTCCAAAAATCCTGGCAGTCTCCAAAAATCCTGGCAGTCTCCAAAAACCCTGGCAGTCTCCAAAAACCCCTGGCAGTCTTCAAAAAACCTTGGCAGTCTCCAAAAACCCCTGGCAATCTCCAAAAACCCTTGGCAGTCTCCGAAAACAAGTTTGCGTTGGGAAGCCCTCAGGTTTCTCTGTCTCTCACCGATGAAGTATACATATCTTGAAAATTTGCTCTGCTGCGGAAAATTTGGATGTACAAAAGAACTTAAAGAAATTTTCAATTTGTTAATTGTCTGGCATTTATGAGCAAAACTACATGTAACCAGACATGTACTGAAGGCGAAGCACAAAGACGTTTGAAATGTCGAACATAAACGAATATGACAGACTGAACATATCTCCGTCAAGGAGAGTTGTTTTGCAAAAACATTCAGGATTACAGGGAATAAATATAGTTGACTTTAGCATTATTGAAGAGCCAACAGAAATAATGAAAGAATGCTTAAGTCTCCGGTCACCATCCCAATTGTGAGCCCCAACAGAAAATTGGCACGTAAATAGAAAATGTCTCATGAGTCCACGGTAAAAATACAAAGGTTTTAGCTTCAAAAATTTAAAATAATAAATGTCCATGATATTTACTAGCACGACGAATTCAGAATTAATAACCAATAATTCATAATTTTAATAATTTGATTAAAGGCAAAATGAAAGTAATTAAAGAAAACAAGTTTCTTCATCCCGAAGGTGTGGAAAACGATCGTCCAGAGTACAAAAAACACTTTAATACCTGATGTCAACGCTCTCACCTGGTCCTGAGATACAGGGGGGCCTGGAAGCAAATTACCATTGCGTTGAGGGGTAACTAGAACATCAAGTTAAGTGTAATAGGTAAATAGGATACCCACTTACGTGGTGTCCTAAGAAAAGGATAAGTTACTTCACGCCCACCCTGTACTATCATTACGACTGCCACATGCTCTATTCGTACAAAGCTATAAGACCTCCTACTATACATTAAGCACCCTAGTTATGACATTTTGCTTACATAATCCACCTGAGACACGCTCAGGCTTATCTCCTCTCTTTCTGCGCCTTCAGTCTGCAGTGACACCAACAGAAGAAAGGCAAGAGCATCGCCACATGTCTTGAACTTGTGTATTTTTTCTCAAGGGTGTAGATTGATACTGCGTTGTGGGATCGTTTCTCCACTCATCAACACCAGGCTCTGAGATATTCGAAATTTATACTCTTCGTTTAATCCTGTATTGTGGATACCGATTAACTGCACAGGATATATTTCTGGATATGGTTTGATTTTGATTAATTTTAATTGACCCAACGGGTCACGGCTAGTCTAGTATAATAATAAAACTTTGGTTGTCTTGCTTGTTTGAAGTCGTGCACAGAAGAAAAAATACACGTGCACACTTGCATTGTGCTGGTTACGACCGCGCACTCCGATTATTTTCTTGATTTATGTCATTTCGAAATTTTCCTCGTATATGAGATGCAGCTGATTAGTACTTCAATCACAAAATTTTATTAAAATTAGAGAAAAATTGTTCTTGAAAATGAATGTACGAGCATTCGAAACGTCGACCAAAAATAAATTTAAAATGCCTTTTCGAAATTTCCTTTCCCAATTACGACCGAATTTGGAAATTTTAGTAAGAAAAATTGAAAAAACAAATAGAAAAATTGTAAATAAAGAAATGTCCCTGGTCTTCAACAAAAAATGCATAAATGAAAATCTGTTCCCTGCCTACACGAATATAAGAAGAGTACATGTACACTTATGCCATGTACACTTATGAACACTTATGTCACGTAAAAGAAAGGAATTTAGGTCGCGCAAGTTAGTAAAGTGGAAACGGGAATGAGAAAGAGGACAGAATCGTTTGTCTGGCTGCTCTGAGATATTCGAAATTTATACTCTTCGTTTAATCCTGTATCGTGGATACCGACTTAACTGCATATGATATATTTCTAGAAACGGTTTTTGATTTTGATAAATTTTATTTGACCCAACGGGTCACGGGTTGTCTAGTATATTTATATTTTTTGCATGCCACACTTTTCACGTGCCACCTTAGAGAACATTACTGGGAGCGGCGCTCATGTGCGACGATATCGTAGATAGGATACTGAATATTGCATCGTAAATCAATGTGATCTAAAAGACACTAAATATTTTATTCAGTAGAATACATGAGAGTATTTTGATTAACACAGTTTTTTTACGAATAGTTGACTCTAAAGGTTACGTAATAGAATGTGATATGACACAAATTTGTTTAAAACGGTTTGTTTCCAAATACTTGACTTCAAAGGACACGACAAGGACCAGCTTCACTGAGAAAATCTGTTCATTTTAAGAAAACCTACGACAGACCGTCAACTTTGTCGGGGCGCTAATACTAGTGTATAGTAACTCATAAGAATTCTCGAAAAACTAGCCTTCTCCATATGAAACGAGGCTGTTATAATCATACCTTCATTGACTTAACATCACGTAGAAGAATAATGATGCAAGACCGAGACTAACACTATATGTCCTACGTATGTTTAATCTACGCCAGGCCCCGGCCTCGAATTAACGTTTGACTTCGAACGCTTGCGCATTTTTTCGATTGTTTTACCATTATCGACCTTAATTACCGCCAACGGATTAGACTGGGTTGAGCTAGCAAAAAATCACGGATTTGATTAGATTATTAGTTACTTTAGTATTGATTCAAGAAAATGTGAAATCCATTGACAGGTGTGTTCCCACACAAAATTCACCATACATAGAAACAGTGATTTTAAAAGGAAGAGGAAGTAAAGATAAAGAATAATCAGAGATGAAGGCATGTAAATTGGAAAAAGTCAGGTGGGCACGAAGGATACAAGTCCCGAAAGCTTAGCTATAGCTCATGTAACTTAACAGAGTACCCCTGGGGATGCCAGTCCACAGAACAAGCATTGTACTGTTGCACAATTGATGCGGTGCAAAAATGACCTAATATCTACTTCTTGTTCTCTTTGGAAAATTGTGCGAAAATTTTCAAGCTTAATCAAAAACAAACATAATTATCATAATGAAGCTACACCATCTGTGACATTCTGGTTTCGTAATTGCGCGCATCAGCATTTGGTAAAAAACTCAATGGTAAGTGCAACCAACCATAAAAAATACGATCTCCAAAAGTTGCAAGATTAACAACTCGTGACAAAACGAGTCGATCAAGCTTGGCAAGCTTCAGTCGGCACCTGTGCTTCACGCGACAGCGGAGCCCTGGCTGACGGTACTAGGCCTAGCCCTAGGGCGTCGTTGTTAAACTCAATTAGTCCAGTTCCCCTGATGGAAGCACCGGATTATAATTATTGGAGTTTAGTATTGAGTTGTTATTGTTCACTCAGAACTAGGGAGAATGTGCACGCAAGTGCAGGTGTGAGACTGTCTCCGCAATGCTTCGTTGATTTAAATTTAATAAGGCGATGCTTTTACAGAACTTGTGTTGAGAACCTGTGGTACGAACGAGCTTGTTTCGGTTTCCGTAGCGCAAGTGGTAGCGTGATAACTTCCTGTTCAGGAGGCCCCGAGTCCGACGCCACGAGCTAAGTGCTTTCCTTGCGAGAAAAAGATTGAATTCAACATCCCTACAAGCCGGCACACCAGCTTAGCCCGCGTCCGAGTGCCCGAACTTCTTTCACAGAATTCTAAAACTAAGTAGCAGTAGCAAAAGTAGAAAAATGTTAGAAAAATGCTTGAATACTAATTTAAGTACAGTCCCTGATGGAAGACCTTTAAAATTCCAGACAAGAAAGAAGAAACGTTGATCTACAAACATGATAGCGTCATAAATATGCATCATCCCCTACAGCCACGGACAACACAGAGCAGACCGCCCTGATCGATGCTCTCTGGTCATCGACGACCTTTTCGCGCTGATGCTGTGATAGGAGAACTATATCTCTAGATAGAGGTAATGAAGGCCCCGTTGAGGCGAGAGCTCGTAATAAATGAGACAAGTCTACGAGGGACTAATGCTTGTCGATTGGTGTGTGGGGAGAGGAAGGGCGAGATCGTGGTTAGGGCCTGCAGGCTTCGGGTTTTGAGGACAAAGGGTTGTAGTGGGAGTGTAGAGGACAAGAGGTACGGAGTACTGTGGGGGGAGGGGGCATTCGGTTGGGGGGTACAGCTTTGTGATGAATGCAACAGTTTCAGTTCGTCACGCGACGCCCATCTCCAGCTCGTCAGACAGACCGCAACAAATAACTCTTCCAAGGATCCCCCAAGTCACCATCACACCACGCACCACAAGATCGTACATTTCTTCTTCCAAGTTACCCTGATAAACGGTTGTCTTCATTTCATATTAAGTGAAGTTATGACGTCACGCACAGCTTGCAGACATCAGTGACCATTGTATCGTGGAAACAGAAAGCCGAAAGAATATTTTTTCCTAATCATTTCAGTTCATAAACATACAGGATATCGTGACAAAAAAGGTTATTAAATAGAGTATTATAATTTATTTGGAACAACATTGTGATCATTAACGGTTTATAGCG
The DNA here is from genome assembly GCA_014899125.1 of Orchestia grillus. Classification (NCBI taxonomy): domain Eukaryota; kingdom Metazoa; phylum Arthropoda; class Malacostraca; order Amphipoda; family Talitridae; genus Orchestia; species Orchestia grillus. The sequence goes on from VOMN01036127.1 coordinate 5,592, forward strand.
CGATTTAAAAAAAATCTATTCGGAAGTATGTAAACGAATAGTGTTTAACGTATACGAGTATAGATGTGCATTTATATAATGCTCTCCCAGCTGAACGTGCCGACGCACCATCGTTTCAAAATGACAGAAAAAGCGTCTGAAGTTTTTCCTTTCCGATACCAATTCTACAGAAACGGCTTTTATCATAATATTTAATCCTACGACATTTCTANTGCACATGTATGGGGGTGGGGGATGCCCTAATCCACAAAATCAAGAAACTGGCGCATCGGCATTATGTTGAACATAAACTATTAACACCCAACATACTGAAAATTTGTAGCGACGAGAGAACACTTCCCTCGTATTATACAGATCGGCAATTTGCCGCGAAATGTATAGAAGATCCGCACTGCCTGTTCTAGGGTTCCTGCATTTCATTTGCATTTATATATACTTTGCAAGCGCACAAGCCATACGTAGGATTTGGCAGCTCGCATGCCAGACTCGCAATATTTTGTACTGGACTTGTTTTATTGGTGCCGACTCGAGCCCAGAGTCGAAGCTCACTTCACAACCGCAGTCAAGACTGAACCGTGAAGACCAGGTGCACCTGGCAGGTCTACCTGAGCGCATCTGACGTGCGGTAGCCAGGTTCTCAATGGGGGTCTATAAAAAATATTAGAGGAATGCGGCCGATGACAGCAGGCCTACGGATGTGGGTGTGCTAGTGAGGCACAGACTGATGTCCAGTCACATAGGCCTATTGTAGGCATAGCTAACGCAGTTGTGATTGAACGTTCGAGTTTTTCATTCCGAAAGAAGATTTGTATCTGAAATAATGCATAACGGTAAAACGAAGGGTAGAAATGATGCAAAAAGTTATAAAAATGAACGTGAAGCCGTGGAATCATTATCTTAATTTGATGTAGAAACATGTACATTATTAACAAATAGGAAACTTATTCTACAGGGTTCTATTCGTAAAGCTCTGTAGAGATTGCTCAAAGAATTTACTTTTTAAATCATTTGCCCGCTAGCTCAATTATACATGTCATATGTACGGGAGTGATACAAACACGTTCCATGAACCAAGTTTTGCCCTAGAACCAACAACCAAATAATTTTTGGGATAAGGCCGCATTTAGCTTACCGCGAAAACCAACTACAGTTTTACGTTTACATGCAAGACGGCAGCACTTAGCATTTTACGGCAAAATTGCAGCATCTTTATGGTGTACGACTTTGAAATCTTTTTACAGACGGTAAAGGGCTAATGAGTTGTGGCGGGCGAGTTCCGTAGACTTATGAGCCGGAGACAACCTGCTAGCTCTCGGAAGCCAATCAGCAACCAGCACCCACCAGTCGCTGTGATGTCAAGTGGGGCCACACCAACGAGCGAAAGGTGAAGTGTAAATTGATCCCTGAGTTTAATCGTGGTTTTGTTAGGATAATCCCAGCAGGACTGTACCTCTGTCCGATGTTATGGGGAGAAGCCATGCTTTAAGAGTGCGGTTTCAAGGGAATTTTAAAATTCTTCAGGTGGATCTAGTTTTATTACCCAAGCTTTCGCTCTTTACGAAAACGGTCATTTAACGCCTTCAATTTTGAATAATTGTGCATTTAAATGAATTGTCGAATATACCAAGTATGTGAAGAATTGCTGTCGGGAAAAACCACGTCTATGAGAATCTTACTGCGTAAGACTGGCGGTTGCCTGGACAACACATATAAATGTTCAGATAGGGAGGACAGAATGAGAAAAATAAAGCTGCATTTCAGCAGGAAAAAGAACTGCGTGTGTTCGTCACACTTTATAAAAGTTCGTGAATTAGAAAAAACAAGTTAAAAAAATAATGACATAAAAATCTTTGGGTTTGAAAAACTAACAGAGATCAGTTATAAAGACCAACAGGAAAAAATATGAAAAGTAACAAGAACTGACATGAAACAACTATTTTTTCAACTGAATGACTCGTAGGAATTTGACATAAGGCATCGACAGGAACCCGATATGAATGACTGTCAGGAATCGCTCTGAACGTATAATTATTAAATGCCTCATTAATTGCGACGGGAACTCAACTTAACTATCGATTCAAATAATGAAGGCGCGCTCTTCGTAGACGTAAATTTTCATTCAAACGCTCCTTCCTAAAACGCTTCCGGTGCACTGGCAGTGCCATTACTTCACCCTATTCCACGCACAAGACAAAGCCACACACCGCATAGGCTTGGGATGGTGGCGTGCATCGAATTTAAAACTAAAATTGCGTAATTCTCACGTAAAACGATGAAACTTGCGAAATAATCACCGTCACCGATGGAAATAGTGCATCAAAGTAACGAAACAAAAACCTGGTCATAATCACATTAATTAATATGAGAAAAACGTTCGCAGCTACACACAGTCCCAACACACACCAGCTACACACAGTCCCAACACTCACCAGTTACACACAGTCCCAGCACACGCCAGCTACACACAGTCCCAACACACACCAGCTACACACAGTCCCAACACACTCACCAGCTACACGAGCTGGCCACACAAACAGCACTCTGGGCAAAACCAGAACATTTGTGCCGTATTTGGACATGTTTACGTGAAGCGAGAGGGTGTGTATCGCCTCCTACAGCACAGCACGCCTTAATACGCCCTCTCTACCTTACGGGACACCGGGTGTGTAGTGTGTACAACGTGTGTGGAATGTGCAGTGGCCTGTACCAGAGCTCATGCAAGTGCATGCAGGCTGAAGATTCTTGCACATTCGAGATTAATATTTGAATAGTCTGCTCCTTGATTTTGGGGCCCTGGCTGTTACGGTTGACTACTTAATGCAGTTTTGATGAATTTGCGCATTCCAAGTTTCGCAATTCAGTAATTTTTGTAAGAAAATTACGCCACGGACAAAGAACATCAGTTGAATCGCAGCAGGAAATTCCGGGGATGAAATTTTTATTCGAGAATAGGGCAGATCCTCCATCGTCGTTGAATAATTGAAATAGTATTCCTTAATAGGTTGTTTGACTCACTTCCAGGCACAAAATCCTCAAATCAGTGGATTTTATGGTTAAGTTTAACTTTTTCTTCGAGTCAAAGGCAACCAAGCACTCGGTTAATTGTGGTATGAGTGAAGTAACATGAAATAACCAAATTACATTGCGTAGTAGTAGTATTATAGTCAGTAGCTCTTCAGTGACACGGACTATCTCGCACCAAAAGAGAAGCAATCACTTAGTATGGGCTTGAGAAAATGGATAATTCTTGCACAAGGTGCGTTCCCGCACAGAATCGCCTGCGCATTGAAACGGCAGGTTAAGATCGTAGAGGAAAAAAAGACAAAGAAAAGTACAGCGAAGAACGAGTGAACATTGAAGAAGAAGCAAAGTGGCGCGGAAGATGGAAGTCCCGAAGCTTATCCATGGCTGAAGCAACCGAACAGTGGCCCCCTGAGGAGACAACACCAAGGCGCGACACCGACAAGGCGCAACACCGACAAGGCGCGACACCGACAAGGCGCAACACCGACAAGGCGCAACACCGACAAGGCGCAACACCAACAGAGTACACCAACAGAGTACACCAACACATCAAGGCCAGGAGTATGTGCACCGGACGCGGCCGCGCGGGTCCGTCAAACAGAGATTACTTCCTCTGACGCGTTGAAGTCACCGGCAAAAGTTCAAATTTCACCCGTGAATTGGCCTGCCTTCGAAGTCTCCGAGCCCAGAAGCCAGAACCTTGTGTTCTCAATGCATCAGACGATGGTACACCTTGTGACGCACGTGTAGGTGAAATTGTAGCATAGTTCCTCCATGATCAGGGATGCTGCGGGAATTATGTCCTTAAGTATATATCCTTATTCTCCTCTGCTTAGGTACAGCTGGTTGAAATACTAGTTGTACTATGTGGGACATAAGTAAAACCCCTTTTCAAAATTATTATATCGACGAGTTTTTCAGTGTATCAGTGCTACCGTCATTGATATGGTTCCTTATTTATGGGAATATTATATGAAATATTAGAAGTAATAATGTAGAAATAATGTAGTGGGAAACAATTGCAATGTGTCGTACATAATAAATAGTCATCACAGAACGCAAGTGGTAGTTATCCTATATGTTCTTTGACGTGTCCCTCTGTATTTCACACCTACTAGAGTGCCTGCACGTGAATAGTGCGTGACAGCTAGAGACTTGATTGGTAACTGGAGAATGCTCCACTTGGTTCGCACGCTCTCTATTCTATCCTAAATAAGTATTCAAACTGGCAGCAGGTCCGCCCTTGCGAAACTTCGACTCGTCGTCGTCAGCCTCACTCACGAAGGCCTGATCAAGGCCCTGCCCAAAGACCATGGCTAATGCCACAAAATGCCGTGGCGGACCAAAAGACCTATAAGGCTATGACATCGAGCAGCCATTCTTTGTGATTAATCGACGGCTGGCGAGCGGTCCACGAATGTGATAAATCAAGGGCTGTTCATACCGAGCCCTGATTGGCTCCTGAGACCGGGCTCGCAGGTATCTCAAATCTAGTCACCTAATGAAGGGTATATTCTCCTAACAAAGAAGTATTTTGCGAGCTCGTTTACTCATGAAAAAAGGTGAAACGTTCTAAAAATTTCTCTCGTGAGGTAAAGCTGGGAAATATTATTCAAATTAGGGTCAAATTTCCAGTTCAAGGAACCCATAGGTTTTGGTGATGTGGTATGCTCGAGACATACAACTTTGAAATTTAAAAGACACAACTATGTTATGAACACAAAAAAATAAATTATATTAGAGCGAATGTATGTAAGCAGACGACGAAAAACATTCCGCAATTGAAACTAAAATAAATTGACGCATAGACGTTTTTATTTGCTTAATTAACGAATGCACACAAGACGTTGAATGACTATTCACGTAAGAACTCAAAATGAGAGCCAAAAAGAGCGTCACGAAGGAGCACAAAAACGCAGGAGAAATTTGCCCGACACACACAAAGAGCACATGGCAGCTCACACGTGACGAGCGAGTCAAATTTTACGACTCGTAAATGATGAAAAACAGCGACTTGACACCTGCTCCTTAGTTTTTATGCGTAGGGTCCTCGTCGAGTTAAAACGAGCAACAGAGAATGATGCAAGGCTAGGGAGCGTAGCAATGGCACCTCACACCTCTCATTTAAAATTTGAAGCGGTAACAGTGATACGTCTTTAACTTTTGAAATACAAAGCGTTAACACAGATTCGCGTTGTATATTTAAAATTTGAAACGGCAACACTGATACGGCTTTTAGACTTAAAATTCAAAGAAGCAGCACTAATGCGTCTTTTACATTTAAAATTATAGCAGAGTCATCAATACGCACCTCACCCTAGAAACATGACGCTTCGATATTCATATACATACTTTACGTGTTAAGTTTGAAGCAGCCACGTTTTAACGCATTGTAAGTTTCAAGTATGAAGTCGTCTCATTGTTACGCGCTGCAAAATAATATCTAACGAAGAAAAAACCTTGAATTTTTCTTTTGCGAGAAGATCCGCTGTTAAAATTTTAAGGGCGCGAAAAATGATGGCAGGGATCGAAATCGAACGCATCCTCAAGGGAAAGACAGGATTTTTTGAGTAGAATTCCAAGGGCTTCTAAAATTACATTATTTCCCTGGATGCAATGTTTTCAAAGGTGTTTTGAAATCATATTTTCTTGTTTTTTAAATTTATATACTCTATCCTACGATCCCACATCATATTAAATGAATACGAACATATTTAAATGTTCTCAGAAAAAAGAGATGGGAAGAGTGAAAGATATTAACTCTGCGTAAGATCAATCGGTAACTCCAAGTAACGATAATGAAGAAAAAATAATAACCTTTAAAAGAAAGTATTCCACTTCAGCGATCATATTTTCAATTTTTTTAAATTATTGCTTTTTGGGAAACCCCATCCGTTGGCCATCTCTGCATCCTTTCTTACTTTTCTATTTTGCCAGACTGAGTTACAGCTGCTCGTGGCCGGGTACAACTATTAATTAATAAGACGTAACAATCAATAACAAGAAAACTACAATTAACGGCCATCAATAAAAAAATATCTCCACATAATGATCATTAGTAAGACAACTGTAATTAACGACCATCAATAAAAATATCCCCATACAACAATCATTAACAGGACTCACTGACAGGCGAGGCTCGGCCCCCTCCCTCCAGGGGCCCAGTACACCCATAACTTACGACCCAGTAAATCTAAGGACCATGATGACCACATATGGAGTCGGGCTGTCCGTCAATCAGAACCCCGAACGTGAGACACTACCATGACTGTGTGTACCAAGCGCGGGCCCACGGACATACATAGGTATTAAAATAAGGGATAAATGTTAGATCAGGATCTGTTATCCCTTATCTCCACACGTCCCTCGTGGGCTCCATGGCGTGCTGCTAGGGTGATGGCCTCGTAACCGAGAGGACCCTGGTTCAAATCTAGGCTCAGTCGTCGAGGCATTTTCACGTAAGCAGGGAGTAATTCCCTTGGACAAGGAAGTTTAAACCACACGTTCCTCACATCCCTCACCACGCCATTAGTTGTAAGGCATTGAAAACCCAACGGTAAAACGTGTTGGAATTAATAAAGGTTCTCACACGTATTTGTCTCGTCAGATGCGTTGAATATTCTTGTGAGGTCCCTCTGCTCCCCATGTTCACCTTGGGTATTTTTTTGGCCTTTTCTACCTGAAATTATCCATAGAAACTACAAACGAGAGCTGAGTTCTGATCGCTCGTGGATTATGAAGGCCATTACGTGACCTCGTTCAAATGTAATTATCACAGTAAAAAAGCTCTCGAAAAAGCCAACACACAATTAATCGCAAACGAAATATTTCCTGCAGTGCATTGCATGTTTTATGGCTGCAATCGGCACACTGATTTCGGTGTCAGGAGAACGGCTTGGCTCTGGTACATCTCCCCGTCATGAAAATTCAGATATAAAAATTTAGCCATAAAAATTTAGGTATACATATTTGAGGTTGCTAAAGCTGGATGTTTTTCAACGTTTCAGCGCACATTCTTCTCTCGATTTACGTGCACAAGCGTACTCGAATACGCTCTGAAGCTCCCGCGTCGCCCAAATAGCTTCAAAGAGTTCTGACATGAGCAGACGAGCTGGCCCGGAAACACGGGCTGAGGCCTTCAGACGAAAGAATGGAAGAAGTTCTCAGTTGCAAAAATTCCTCCATGAATCTCCGTGTTGCATGATGAGAAATTTCTCACATTGATCGCTCGTGAGATGCGATCATTCATCGCTCGCTGGCGCCATCGCCGAATTATTCATGAAAATCCCGTAACTTGAAAAACCCGCCAAGATGGAGATCGTCTACCGAATACCAGTAACCACCAAAACCTATCGATTTGTTTTTATTGAGATTGATATTCATTATCTTGAATACCAGATGTAAAATATTGCTGAAATTGACCGTACAGATAGCAAAAGATTGTACAGTAAGTAAGCTGTTTATTTAATCTCGTCAATATGAGTCAATCATCCTAATCAGTACCTAGAATTTGAATGGAACTTTTGAGTTGACGTTGACGAGAGGAGTCCATTCAAGAAATTCTTCCAAGTTACCTTATGTTTCTCGCAAACTTTCGCATAGCTATAAGCTGCTCGTCATCAGAAAACTGAAATTCACGAGCGCATGACTGATGAGCTTGGAAATGGTATCCTATTTACTGAAACCGAAAATTTTAAATGTAATTTAAATGTTTGTACTTAGGCACAAGTCTTAGTTAAAAGAGCGTCCTATAATGAAGTGTGGCTGGTCTTAAATTTGGGAGACCAATTCCAGAAAAAGTAGATTACAGAAGCAGAAACAACGTAAGACACAAAAAAACATGCAGCTCAAAAACAGTCACAGAAAGCAATCACTGCGTCCTGCTGGACAGATTTCACCTCTATTTTTACTAGGGACATAATCCTCGTCTCGATTTTTTTACTCGATACGCACAGGCGGGTCAAGGTCAATGGATCACGAGGGAAATGGACGCTGAGTCTTATTTTAAAGGTTAATTGTCGGTGCATGAATTGTCGTCCCTCCGAGATGGGAATCTCATTTCCAGCAACTCTACAAAAAAAAAAAAGATTGTCGCCGTGGCTCAAAAGCCTTCAACTAAAAATTTAAAAAAGGCCTTCGAAGAGATAATCAATTTTTACTTTGGCGTCCATCCGATAAGATGTCGTGGATGTTCCAAGGAAGGTATTTTTCCCCATCATATACCTACCATCATTCCTTGCTTTATATTTATCGAGGCAGTAAGTTCAGCTTTAGGGCATAGAATACAAATTAAGAAACTTGAGATTGAAGGAACTTGTTGGACATGAAATCTAACCTTTCGAGTTGGCGTTGAGCGAAAATATTATTTTAGTTCGCCTTCAAAAGTAAAATAAGAAGCCAAACAACTCGCAATCACTATCTATACAAAAAACTCGTTTAATGAATGACATTAAAATCAAACGAAAAACATACATAAAAAGCCGCCTGCGTAGTACTAACCCTTTAACGAACTATCCCGAGATATCTCGTGGCCGTGGTCATTACATTCACACGATCACTGACGGTTACACAGACCGTGTGTGCGTGTACTGTCAGTCTTCTCGGGGTGATTGTTAAGGCGCTAAAGACCAGGGATTTAATTCCAGAGAAAAGTGTTGTTTCCGGCTCCAAAGTCATTATTTTGTCGTCCCTAGACTCTGGCTTCACCTTTTTAGTTACGAAAAAATCACATTAATTCCTGTTGCCGGGAGTTTTCGGCTCCTAGTCCGAGGGACGAAGCTACGTCACAGTAAAATACTCCGGCTCCGACGCCAATCAACAGAAAATACGTCGGTTTGAGCTCCAACTCATTGATATATGCCGAACTTACAGCGCCAACTGGGTAAAATCTCCGGGCTTCAATGATACTGGCATCACACCTGAGGAAACGACAGGCATAGGCACCTGCTTGTGCTGCTCTGTAGCTCACGAGACCTGCACCACACAGCGGAGTCGCGCCAACACCGGCTGTCTGGCTGCGACAGTTCTGACGTCCGTTTGGATATTCCTTTGTTGCAGTACTGACCAGCAAATGCATGTGCTACACTGGTACGCAGCTGGCAGACGGCGCAGCTGGCAGGCGGCGCAGCTGGCAGACGGCGCAGCTGGCAGACGCAGCTGACAGTGGCACAGAAACGGTGGCAGCATTAAAGTTTTACTCCCCAGGACGCCCTGGTGACGGCGGACTAGCGGCCTGAGGTCAGGGG
>VOMN01036128.1:0-21420 GCA_014899125.1 Orchestia grillus
TGACAGTTTCCCCCCCGATGATAGCATCCCCTACTGATGACAGTTTCCCCTACTGATTATAGTTTCCCCCACCGATGATAGTTTCCCCCACAGATGCCAGTTTCCATCACTTATGACTCTTTTCACCCCTAACACCAGCTCACTTACTTAGAACGCATAAATTGGTTTGTATCTCTCTGACTTTGAAACTGCTCTTCAAATTGCGCTTTTAAGTCGATTGCTTTGAAATCACCGAGTTTTCAGTTCAGAATAAAACTCTCATTTTCACGAGTGCATGTGCGAATAAAAACTGAGAATATCTAATGTTTTTTTAACAAACGATCCCAGTCGAATTGATTTGTTCTCTAAGTTCAGTGATGCATTTTCCGAGCTGGGAATCTCGTCGTTACCTTTGGTTTACTCGGAGCTTTGTGAAAAACGAAGCCATTGAATGAAATCTCTGTAAGTAAAACATATATTAATCTAGGACACAGTCATCAAAGTTAACGACCATTGGTTTATTACCTGGTTTCCACATGCGCTCCACATGCTGAAAGGTTACGACTACGAAGGTAGCGGTGTCTCTAATGTGGAATACTGGGATTCTAAATTTTCCGATCAAAAGTCAAAGTGCCAGTTCTGCTCCGTAAAGTTTTCAGCTGCTACTAGGGACAACAATAGATTATACGTAAAATGTGCGAGATGTGGACACATACAGAGTGCGCAGATTATGACAAAAGATGTGATATTTACGATTATTTTGAATTTAATTCTCTGCTGTATTTACAGCATTTTGCATTTTGCCTAGTGATACATTATTCCCAGATGTTAGACAGATAAATTTCATCAGTTTGTAATCTGGGCAAATAGTTGTAAAATAATTCATTATCGTCGATGGTATTCCATAATTGTATCCCATATTTCTAGAATGATTTAATGTACCTTGCTCAAAAAAAAGTTTCTTATGCATTTCGAGTAGTCCTGTGCAGTTTATGCGTCCCCATTTGTTGAAATATACATTAATGTAACTTCATACTGTGCTGTGTTTCGTAATCTTTATTTTATAGCAGCAGGTAAAAAGAAAAATGGTATTCCACGTTTGTACGTCTTCCTCTACTTATTGAAGTAATCTGAAGCGATCGTTTGTGTTAATATAAGGTGCGAACCTGAGCCCGGGCTGTAGTAATTTTTCCGTTATTTGTACAGTTAAAGGCTACATGTAGTACCATAAATTCAAGTTTACATGAATATTGTTACATAGGTAACCAAACTATTCGGAATTTTATGGCAATAAGTTATTTGACTAATTTTTTATTTTGAAATTATGAATTTTACGTTATTTGAACAAATGCATTTGTTGATAGGCGCAGATTTTGTTGGCTGGCCCTTTGATAAACTTTGAGCTTTAATTAAAAACTTAAAAAGCGTTGGATCAACACGCATAACTTGAACTTAAAATCTTCTTTGGTCAAACTCAAGTTAGAATAATGATAAGCACTCGGGACATGAAATTCGTCACCTACTGCTTTTCGAGCTCCAATTACAATATTTACAGCGTTCATCAATCAATTTTCAAGCTGTGACCTAAAATCAGGTTGCATACAAGTACTGAACAGGCATCAGTCTTCATTCAGAGTTGGCAATGAATAGACTTGTTTCTTAGCTGCTCCACAAGGATGAGAAGAAAGCAAGACGTTTCAGAACGGCAAAAAGGAGCTATTGCGTTTTCTCGGGCAAAGAGACCTCCAGTGAAGGAAGTAGCGGAATTAGCTGGTGGAGTTTCATGTTGCACTGTTATGAGGTAACGTCGTAAGAAACAGTCCAGTACATACGGCAATTCGAGGTAAAATTGTGACCGGAAGAAAATTCTAACCGATAGAGACTGCCAGTGTGTCGTGAATGACAAACCGGAATCCCTTTGTATCAAGGATGGAACTACTGCGAAACGTCAATGATTCACGAACTTGCTGTTTCTGAACGAACTCTTCGTAGGGAGCTCAATGCAATGGATACATGGAGAAGAGTGGTTCGTAGACGGCCGATGTTAACTCCTGCCCATGAGACCACTCGTGTAAGCTGGGCCAAAGCACACGCACATTGACTGCAGAGGAGTGGAGCAGTGTCTTGTGGTCAGGTGAATCTCAATTTAGTCTCTATAGCATTAACGCGCGCCGTTGCGTTCATTGAAACCTCATGAAACCTTCAACAAAGCCTGTGTGCAAAGGGACCATGCAAGGAGGAGGGTCTATCGTGTTCTGGGGTTATTTCAAATACACAAAAGTAGGTCTTCTATTGAGGTATCAATCAAACTGAACACGCATGGATGCAATAAGTTGCTAGATAACCAAGTTTTGCCAGTTGCATAATATCTGAATGAAGAAAGGCTTGTTGCTTTGCCTATCCTTTAGAATGATAACTGCTGTTTGCATCGGGCTAAAACTGTCATTAATTGGCATGGCAAGCATTTAATATATGATTGCCCAGCTAAGTCTCCAGGATCGAACCCAGCAGAAAAATCGTATGACTACCTAGAATGACAAGTTAGACGTTGAGAAGATTGTCCTCGTGCTGTGGCTGCAATGCGAGATCCTTGATGCAAGAGTAGCTTAAAATCGGCCAGGTGTACATCAGGATACTCGTAGACTCAATACTGCGCAAAATTGTTGCCATTATTCGTGCTCTTGATGGTCCTACACCATATTAGTCGCAGGTGACTAATTTTTTGTCCAGGGGCTTGTTATAGGACCACACTTTGGCAATTGAATGAAATTTAAGCCAACTGAATCGACCTTCCAAATCACTCCGCCTCTTAACTCCCTTTCACGAATTCGAGCTGAAGGCCTAAAACGGAGGCAAAACTGAATATGGAACATCGCTGCTCCAACAGCGGCGATCGGCGAGCGTTGTTGCAGAAAATCACTGATTTGTGACTTAAAATTTAAAATTATTTTTTCTATGCCTGATTCATAACAATATGACTCTTTAATAATTTGAAGCCAGCTAATGAGGTATTAGTTATCAGAATTTTTTTTAATTTTTCGAAGGTTGGGAAGTTTCTCCTGCTGCCAAAGAATTTTAGAAACTCCCGGAGGAGTTCATGTCATCATTTTACCATTGAAGGGCGTTTTTCGTACACTATTTTACTCAGATTTATCTATTGCTATATTTATGCATTTAGATTTTGACTGAGATCAAGATTAAACTAGCATTGCTCGCTAATACACCATAAATATTGAATCTTTTTTCTAACGGAATCGGATGGGAAAAACTTCGAACATTTGGGAAATACGGAAATTGTCAGCTAACGCAGAAGTGTTCTCTATTTTGAACTCTGAAACAATTGGATACCCTAATTGGTAAACATGAACAAAACAAGTAAGATGGTTGACGAGAAATAATGAAATTCATCAACAAACAGCAGGCACTCCACCAGTGGCGACCACAATTTTTTTCTCGAATCCAAGTGTAGATTTACTGCGATGCAATCGGCTGAAGAGAAATATTAGGGAAGTAATCTGGTATTAGGCCCGGTCACTCTGTGACACAGATGACAACAAATGAGGGAGGAAAGTAATACACAAGGCAGCAAATTATGTTTAACGTAAGACTGATACAGGTAGTTTCTGCAAAGCGCGATAGGTTGTTTTGTGTTCGAGTATCAAAATAGGAAAGAATTCATGTTTTTTGGTTGAGCTTGAGCTAACAAATTTGGTCCGCGAGATTAAATCCGTTAAAACCTTTATCGTGTAAATAAATTTTTATGATTTTTGTAGAAGGTAATGTTTTAAATCTGAGATTGAAGTTAAATATAGAGGGTGTTTCACAAAAACCGGAACCCTCAGTTCCAACCCTCCAATTCAATAATGCCTTCAAATAATCAAAGAAACAAATAAATTTATTCGTATTCCGGATACGAACAGCATAACTATAGTAAACATATGACTGCGATGTAATTCACCATTAAAAGCACAACTCGCACACCGGATATTTTGGAATTTTGTCACAGTGCGCAAAGTTGTGTTTTGAAGGCGATGTATTTATTTTCAAATTTATCCTTTACCAATTAATAGCTTCTGGTCTTGGCATGCATAGCGATTATTAAAACTCTTTGTTCCTTGGCGAGCTGTATATTTGGGTTAATCTCTTGAATATTTAATGATGGATGTATCACAATCATATGTTTGCTATATTTATCCTGTTAGTATCCGTAATACGAATACATTTAGTTATTTCTTTGATTATTTGAAGGCAATATTGAATAGAAGGGTTGGAACTGAGGGTTCAGGTACGTACATGTATCACTTTCTGAGTAAAAGCTGCACGCATCACGTAAGTTAAAAATCAGAATTTCGTAATCACTGAATTCTTCGTGCGTTGACAATGGTGGCCCTCTGGTCTGCTTTCATAATCTATGCTATACATATTCTAATCCCTATTTCATTTGCTACGAATATTTCAGCGTCAATTGAACAAATATATCATTAATAGGAAAATTCGTATTATTGTTCAGAATTTTGCACATAAGAACATTAGTTTATTCAGCAAATACAAATGATGTCGGTACATTTTTCGGAATAATCAGTAATTTGTCTCGAAACTAATGAAACGTAATAAGCACATTCGTAATTCGTCGAGTTTTATCGCTATCTAAACATCGCTACAACGTAATCCTCGGCCCTCATCCGTAAATTTTATTCACTTAACGATTGATAAGGCATATATAGATATATAGGATTGATAAGGCATATGATACAATATTAAGGTCTCTAACGATCCGACAAGAATCCTGCGATAGGAGGTCAGGATCACATGCTGGGTGTGATGCAGTATTTTTACCCTTATTGGTTCCGCGAGCCATTAAACGATCTTCTCGCATGACCACGGTGGTCAGAGCCTTCTTTTTTCCTCGACTCTCGTTCGCGTGTCTTCTTTAGTGCTGTGATGGTTCGAGCCAGTGCGGGAAACGATCCTGATTTGCTTGTTCTTGTGAATGTTTCTCATAAACTGAATTCAGCAATGAAATTAACACCGCTAGTATCACCACAATACGAGAACATACACATCATGAATATCAGTTGGTAATTTTCAAGGCCATGATTCAAAACGTAAACGTTCGCCTAATTGGATACGCTGCTTTCACTTATTTAAAATTCACGACAGCATAGGGAAATGTCATGGATCGCGAATGTAAGAATATTTCATATTGCAGGTGAACGAAGGAAATTAGCAAATAAAGCTTCATCAAATTTTTGCTGTGAGAAATATATTTCACATAGTAATCAAACACCAAGGTCAATAAATATAAGAAAAAATTCAGAGAGAGTTGTAAGTAAATGAAATCAAAAACGTAAGTAGCAAGTATTGATGATGGTTCAACTCACAAGATATTCCCTGACCTGGACATGCTACGACGTAGGCAATCTCAAATTTAGAAGATCCACGGTTTAATCCGAAGCTGAACTCACAAAAATAGAGCATGAATTATTCTTAAAAATTAAGTTATTTAAACATTCCCATTCGGTTCTCTTTCATTTTAAGTTCAAGTTTCTTAATTTGAACGTAGGAAGGAAATTTTTTCTCACCTTTCCCGACATGATCAATGAAGTTAAGTTCGAAAGTACATGTAATATGCATGGGGTCTATTACATCTTACATGGGATGTGTTACTCCTACTTATGTAGATCTGTCGATTCGTTGAAGTTCAGTTATACAACCTTGCAGAGCCGGTATCTGTAGAGCACATTTTCATGAGGCAGTCAGCAAATTTACTAGCTCGTGGCTTCAGATTTTCTGCCTTTTACGAAGGAGCTGCTCGAGTGAGCCAGCCAAAAGAATTATTGTGAGATGCCACAAAGTAATGTGAAGGGCAGCAGTTCCCTTTTAGTGGCCCTTATCTTACTCTTATCAGCTGAGCCACTGTCCGACTGCTGTCTTCACCAAAGGCATCTGGGCAATAGAAATATCGCTCTAAACAGCCAAGGGAAGAGCTCGGTTTCCACTGCAGCATTTCGGTTCAGAAAGTGGCCTGTAGTAGCTATCACACCTACTATAAAAGAGCTATTCCTCTGAAAATGAATGTATAATGTCGGCGCACTGATTCATAGCGTGAAGTTCCAGCTAATGCAATTCAATGCTATTACAATCGTGCCCATTTATTTCTTTACTTCCTGCCGTAAGCGTTAGCCGCCTACGTAGAAGATGACACGACCTGAAAAGATTTTAATCAATTCAGGTATTTAGCTCTCCAATGAAATGAGGAATTCTCGAACGCGCTACACAAAAGGATCCTGCAAGGATGTTTTTTTTAGATTCAGCTTGTATTCATACAAAATATCTCTAGAACTTTGAATAGGCTACTTTCGCTTACTCTGTGGAAGTGAGACTTCCAGGTAAAACTCATCCATAAAAATGTAATCAGACTTTACAACCTGTCTTCAGGGTGAGAGATCTCCACTCTAGGATGTACATACTCGTATATTATCAATGAAATTTTTCCGTGATTTTGTTTATGACAAAACTGCTTTGAAGGCTCATGATGTTCACCTCTACTACCACTCGTAGTCACAGCTCCTAGATGCATGTATATCAACCCAGACTAGGCGACTAACTGAAATTTGGAGAAAAATTTACCTTACCTCTCCTTCATGTGCTTTCGTACAGCATTACATCAATGGCAGAATCAAGGAAGCGTTACCTTAAATCAAAATTTTTCATGTTTCAAATCCAGTTGGAGCAATTTTTGTGGGTGATGTTCAGCACAGCCTTCCGGGCCCATAATTACTGCGTGAAATGATGAGTAGTTCTTTCTTGGGTGAGTCGAGGGAATGAAGGACTTCCTTTTCTTCCATGAACCTTTCCGTACCAAGCCATCACCAGTGCTAAACGAATAAATCCGTTACTTTGTAGTGTCATTTTTCCTTGTTTATTGATTCATTTCCTTATTTCCATTTCCCTTAATATTTACTAGCTCGTGGCAACACGCAGTCGAACCCAAGACACGAAGTCGAATCTCCCTGTTACCATGATTTATTCTTAACGAACACAGCGAGTTTTGTTGCCAGGCAAACTGAGAAGCCAAGTGTTGGTCGAAATTCACGGTGAAGGTCTGTGCCAAGGCCTCGACGTCAGACCAGAGACACTCTTGATCCAGGAGTTTCTGGCTTTCAATAGGGTCGGCAGATGTAAGTGCATTTGCTGGAAAGATGACCATGCATATATCAATAAAGGCTATTTCACTAATTGGGAACGACAATCAGAGTGCGGGTTGCAGGAGATACCAAGCTAAAATATGCGATTCATTCATTATTGAAAGAATTTTTAATTTTACCATAGTGCACAATTTGATAAGTTACTCTAGGTCAATAGACTAAATTGAAGGTACAGACCGCACTCAGTTCATTTGTCACGCACCGTACGGGAGAGTGTGCACTCTGGTCATTGAAATTCTCATCAAGCTGCTGGTATTGACCGGCACTGTTGTCATGCCCAGAGCTTCGGAATATTCATACGTGCTTAGTATACCAGGTGCTCCCAATAACGATTAGACCTGGAATTGGTGAATATACCAGATGCATTTGAAATTATAGCTAGCTCTCTGTGTACATTTGGTAGCCGATAGATTTCGCTATTCTCTTTTACAAGCTAACCGTTCTTCATTTGAGGTCCAAAACGTGATTCGATTTAAACATCAGCCTAACTGAACTGAAATCACGAGTACTAGCCTCAGCTTCGTGGGAGTTACTGTCATGTGATCACCTGATCGAGTACAAACTTGAATACGTTGCCTCGTAACATGTCCTTGAGGCCATGACGCAGCCTCAGGTGTGCTGACGAGACTTGTCTTGGCAGAACTGAGCGGTGGCAGTTGAGCCACCGCTCAACTGACATTATCATTAAACAGTTGCACAACTTACATCGTAAAAAACGCAAAATATAATACTGACCTTCATATACATACATACCTAATTTTGAAAAGATTTTGCTAGCGGGTTTTGTAGGTCTTTACCGGACTTTTTTTCCCCATGCAGTAAGGTGGATTATTATTCTATATTCATCAAAACGATATTTTGTCATTTCTCAAATGAGAGCAAAATGTTGGTTTCTCAAAAATTGTTGCACAAACTTCCCAACTAAGCTCTGTTCAGGAAATGATTTAGGCTTCTATGATATGCTCCACAATTTCAACGTCTACTTAATTGCAGCTAATTTCTTTTACGCTTTGCGGCTTGAAAGGATTATTTGTATTTAATTCAGTCGAGCTGTGACATGCGAGTCGCTCAGGTGCTTGTAGTTTGAAAGTCTTTGATGCTGTTGCAGGTTATTAAGTGTCAGGAAAATCTCTCTAATGAAACACAGTATTGAAGTAAATAAAAAACTCTGAGACTGAATCAGAGTTTTAGCACACATTTCTCTAATTAAAATCCCTCATTCATTTTCGTGAGGCATCAACGGTACTTTTGACCTCCTAACCTGTGTTGAATTTCACACTGATACGAGAGGTACGTAAATCAAATTAGAGGCTAACGACTGAATTCAGTAGCAGTCATGCAACGTTTTCTTACGTCTACGTTTTGAGAATAATTGCTTCCGAGGTTGGCATGTGAGCCTGAGGTCGTTTAGAAAAAGCAATAACACAATTACTTTCAGACATGCAACTTTCCAGCTAAAATTTAAACTACATATCGATAGATTTTTTTTTAAACGCTGTCAGTCCTTGAGGAAAAAAAATAACTTCGCTATAGTTATGTGATTGATTCCTAAAATATTAATTTTATTTTTCCAAAAGGTAAATAAAAGCAGCGACGAGTGAAAACCGGCAAAAATGTTTACGAAGCGTTTACCAAAGAAACTGCAGCTTAAGTTGCGCTTCAAGGAAAGCTTGCAAAAATTTCAATCCAATAACGTCTGCTTGCAAAGCGGCAGCTGTCGTAGGAGGCGACCGGAGTTGGATGACGAACTTTTAATGGTAAACACGGGCTGACTCGTGTGAAACAACTGGAAATTTGCAGAAGTGTTGGATTTTTAGCATGTGCTCTTGAAGAAGTGTTTTGAGACAGCCTGAGCTGATACTACTCCTAAAAGGACGTAGCGCTGGAGAGTTGTGAGTGGCGCTCTTAGATACGAACATATACTGCTGCGCTGCTGGGGGGCTGGTGGTGTTCAGCAGGGGGTGTTCAGCAGGTGGTGTTCTTCAGGCTGTTCTATAAATATTCAGGGTGTTACTCAGATAGGATCCTTCGATTGTGTTCATCAGTGCGTTCCTCAGATGGTGTTATTCTCATGTTCCTCAAAATGATTTTCAGATGGTGTTCATCAGGTTGTGTCTGAGATGTTCCTCGGATTGTTTGCCAGAAAGTATTCCTCAGATGTTCGTCAGGGTGTTCCTGAGATGGTATTCCTCAGGCAATAAGAGGGAATGTTTCCAGCTTTCTTTTAATTAGCGCTGCGTAGCACTTCAAAATAAAACTGAACTCCTCAGAGCGAACATGTCGTCAGAGCAGCTTTTGGGCTCATCAATTTTGCGGGAAGAGAGGACGTTTAATTCGATGGCACATACTTTTAAAGCAAATCATAATAATAAAAAAGGAAAAGCAACAAACACCTCTACGGCATAGAGCAATGTTAGAGATTTGCTTGAAAAAATGACAATGATAACCAAATTTTACTTAGTGTATCATTTTTCTTCAGTGCGCAATCAATGGAAAATGTAGACGAGAAATGATTGAATTCTTTAGTTATTCTAATTGTCCAACAGACAGGTCACGCCATCAACAGGCAAAATTTTAAAATTTCATCCTTATGCAAATGGAAGGTACAAAGAAGATTTTCGGATTCCACTTCCGCATATAAAAATTTCAACGGTTACATTCGATATCAGAACATCTCTGATATCTACAAACCAATCGTAAATTCTTTGCTGTGAAATTATTTCCACTGAATGCACTAAAGATAAATGAAAATAAACATCTTTGCCTTAGGATTGAGTACATATTTTCCCAGTATATCTCCTACCTTTTAAAAGTTTTTTATCTCGAAAACAACTTTAGTACAGATCGTCGAAAGCTCGGTTAAAAATATGAAAAATATGGAAGGAGTTTCACATTGAACCTGTAAATATGAACCCTGGACGTCCCCTATTTCATTAGTTAATTCATAATTAATTTCCAATTTCATACTGTTGCCGTCATTCTGTGAAATATAATTATTTACCAAGGCATTTTGCCATAGTAATAATCAGAACGCAGAGTCCGGCATTGTATGATTTTTCACAAGATAATAACATAGAGTATCTGCAAGCTTGTTTTTAATAAGCTCCTATAAAATTATTTCTAATTTGATACTAACAGGAGCAGCTCTCACTCTGGAATTCAATTGCCTCACTGTGTACCCTGTGAAACTCGGCGACTGGAACCCATCTTGAGACGATCTTCATTACCCATATAACCCCAGGGCTCCCCGCATAACAGCAGTAATCACCATAACCTGGGCTCCAATTACAGTGCGTATACCAGATAGGGATTTTATCAGCTCTCTACCATTAATCTACGTTTAGGGTCCACAGGACTTTCCATTTGCAAGAGCTGCCCCAGATCTCGCGTTGCCTTCCTCATTTACCCAGCCCAACTGCGGGATGTTTCTTTTACAACCGCAAAGCTAAATGTTTCGCTTCAAAATGAGCTCTGCAATTTAGTGACTGCATTAGAATTCATTAAGAACACAAGCTAGAGTGGTTGGATGTTCGGTGCGAGTTACCCTAGTATGTTATAGTAAGAACTCTAGTAACAGGTGCTAGCTATTGTTTGCATTCGAAGTTCTGACTGCCTAAAATTAGGCATAGTTTTACTTTTAAATTTAGGTTCGAATGGTTCTTCAATTCAAGATACAAGCATAACTGTAATGAGGTAGCTAATTTACTTATTTTAAAGCTTTACTATCACTAATGAGATCACTTTTCGAACAGCATTTTTAGTTTTCTTTAGCAGTTAGCACAGGCGTGCTGTGGTTGAAAGTTAGCGTACAAGCGTGAGTTTTTTTCTAAAATTTTTACACCAGTGATTATTATAACGGTAACGAAATCACGATAATATTTTTGAGTCAACGTTTTGGAGTTCAACCTTGAAAGCGGTAAGCGGCTCCTTGAATAAGAGTAAAATATTTTAGCCGCGCTCAGCTACGTAAGTGAAGTAAAACTAGACCAGCAAAGCGTGTCCCAATTACATTATCATCGTACTAAGACTTTGCAAGTTGCTCCGTAAGGTGCATCGCTTTAATTCATTGTAAAATAGCATAGGATTTGTTCATTTCAAAAGTAACTACGAATATTATTGAGAGATTTCATAAAAGGTTTCATTTGTGAGGAATGGAATCATAAAAGTAAATGGAATTCATTTACAATTCCATTTTCAGAACTTAAATTTTTTTACCTAAAAACTAAACCCTAAGATAAATAGGAATTTTCAAGTCTATTTAGCTCAGAACCAACGTACATACAAAATTGTTCGCGCAGTCCCCCGTAGGCAACAAATCTTTCAGAGCACAATCTTTTTAAAAAATCATAAAAAATTCCACGAAAGGAAAGTACTTAAAAACGACATGAGAAATGAAGCTTCACATCTTCAACAGGAAAAATAACAACAATGCAACGCAACAGGTAAAAACCAACGCTTGACATATAAAAGCACAGCGACAAACAAAAACACAACAATCACTTTTTCTCGCTGTGGAGCAGCGCCGAGCTTAAATTTCGTAAGATTTTACGCCATTAGAAGTAATTTGAAGAAGCGGGCGCTTGCAGGCCGCCCCGTCACTATGGCAACTGAATTACCCCAAACTTCTGGCAAAGAGTTAGGCCCGCGCGCACGAGAGTCCATGCCAAAGACGTTACTTGCTCCAAATTCGGGCGACATTATAACTTGGGGAGATTGCTAGCTGAAATAAAGAAAGGGCAAACTGGCGGCAAAAAAGGGGGAGACTCCGGCACGTGCTGGTCGAAAGTTGCTTTATTTCACCGTTAAGGGAGTTTTTAGTGGAGTTTATGGAGACGGGAAGTGCCCACTAAAGCACGGGTACCGATAGCTAGCTACGCTCTCTGTTCACAAACCTCTATGATAATGACCAGGCCCTTGGACGCTTTTTACTCTCCCATCAGTCCCGGGGCAGGAGTTGTCCCACTCCTCAGCTCAAAATACTTCGTTAGAATGACAGGTGAATATATTTTACATCGGAAATTAAATGCGATGAAATGTTGATGGTATCCGTGATGATGAATAAAACGATTTTAAATTCTGAAGGTGTTTACTTTCAGAAACTTGATTTAGTTAACGACTCTAAAGAACTTCTGAATAAGGATATGAAATCACCAAATGATGCAAAAGTTTCGCACCAAATTTAACGAAACACTACAGCCAAATTGACGCTTCGTATCCCACAAAATTTTTTGTTGAAGTATAAAAGCTAGTGCAAGTCTTGGATCAGGACTCACACACAGCCCCACAGCAGCTGTGCAGCACATAAACTGACAGCAGCTGTACAACACATGGCCTGACAGTAACTGTACAACACATAGCCTGACAGCAGCTGTACAACACATGGCCTGACAGCAGCTGTACAACACATATCCTGACAGCAGCTGTACAACACATGAGGTAAGGAGACAGAAACAATTACGCTCAGGAGATTTTATTTTTTTATTAAATATCTAGCAAGCCAACATTCGTAAAAGTCATTTTTCAATGAGGAGGGAAAATATTGGCAATTTTTTTTCTTTTACGAGTATACTCGTATGGTCTCGTACACACTAAACATGTATGGTGCCGTACAAAAATATTCAACCAAAACAGTTTCCTACGGTTATCATTTAATTTCGAAACATTTTTTGGCGATTTCTGCTAGGAAACGGTTTTCATATGATCAAATCAGGCGTTCGCAAGCTTTTAGTGGGATATGAGCTCATTTTTCAACGCATATTTTCAGAGATTGGCTAGTTCACAGAATAACGTAAGTTTTACCCTACATAAACCATATGAATGTTAACTTTGCCCTATGTTTAGGATTGTGATCTTCCTGGAACTCCGCTCCAATATTTATCGGTACATGACCCCATTTAACTCCTCATCAAAGATTTGAAGTGCACCAGAACCATGTACTAACAACCCCAAACCATTATACTAACACCTCTGTGCTTCACAGTTGGGATGGTATTATGGCTCTCATTGACTGTTCGTCATGGTATTATGGCTCTCATTGGCTGTTCGTCATGGTATTATGGCTCTCATTGGCTATTTGTCATGGTATTATGGCTCTGATTTGCTGTTCGTCATGGTATTATGGCTCTAATCGCCTGTTCGTCGTGTCCGCCATAAATGTCGAGTGGAGTTACGACAATTAAATCTTGGTTATGTTGAACCAAATAACAATCTTCTAAAAATGCATGTAATTTCTGTAAGCGATCTTATGTGCGGCTTAGACCGTTGCAAATTGTTTTTTCTGCAGCGTGTGAGTTTTAAGGGATTCGAAACGTTTGACCCCGCTGCTGGGAAGTTCTCTGCTTCACTTACTTCACTTACTTCCGTCCTGGAGAGTTCCAGATCTGGTTTAACGTTCTTAGGAGTCATCAGGGGCTTATTTTTAATCTTCTTCATCAAAAGTCGACGAGACCGTAAGCCAATCTTCTGTGGAGCACTTGACCTTGGTAAGTTAACAGCTGAGCCATTGTCGTTAACTTATGAATGATTGAACAAACGATAAAGTCGGGTGCATGAATCTGCGTAACAATCTTTTTGTATGATATTCTTTGAAAATGGAGATAAACTGTTAGCTTACGCAGATATTCTGACACTTCTTCGACTTTCAGCATGATTTCCTATAGGTGACTGTACGCTACGGCGGCCCATAAGTGACTAACCTTTTAAATAATTTTAATTCCATACCGAACCAAGTTAATTTTTCTTCTCTGAAATGTTCTAAGAGTAATTCAGATGCGATTTGACCTGAAAAATATCATATTTATCGTCTGAAAGTTATTTCGTAGAAATGGTTGGATATGATATTTTTGTCACATGTTGTATATGATTTTAGTGTATATGAAGATGTTCACTTCTAAAGTTCCACACTTTGTTTTAGAATTTCACTTAGTTGGCTAGAATTTGTGTTCATTTTAATTTTTTAGTATATTGACTTGCAAAACGTTTAATAAAAATGTAATTTTAAAATGAACTATTGCTCGTGTTCCCCAGTGTACGTATTGAGTGCATGGGTGTCAAGAATGAAGTGTAAAACTCTGATTGAGATTTGAAGAATTTGAGAGGAGACAAGTCGTGCTACTAGTCTCCTGGAACTATCGTAAAACTGATATATAGGCAAATCAACCCAGAGACGAAATGTTTTATCAAGTAAAACAAATGCTAGTACTTCGCGCAAATCTAGGCGCATGCAAAATTTTCCCTGTCAGTTTTAGCGGTGAAATAATCAGGGATGAAAATATTTAAGCGTTCTATCATGATCATGCACCCATTGCCCTCTTAATCTGATTCTAGAATATTTGACTGGATGAAAATTGTTTTAAATAATTTTCAAATGTTTTGATAAACGCATTTTTTAGCACTTCAATGCAAACTCAAAATACTTATGCCCGTTTCGAACACTCATCGTAACATCTGCACCTAACATAACTTTCTCTATCATTTTGACTGTCGATACTTCTGCGATATTCCCACTAGATGAAACGCGGCAAAAACGTTAGAAACGAGATAATATTTCTGTGAAAACAAGGACTGGAGCAGACGTTCTGAGCGGCTACAAATTGTTCCTTCACCTAACTCTGCATAGAACACATTATTTATTCAAATCAAAATATCTTTTGAATGGACACAGGTCTTACGAGTGCTGCGAAGATATGTGTTGTTTTCATAAAAGTTGTGTATAAATGTTCATTTTTAATGACTATTAGTTCAATTTCCGCATAAAACGATTATAATAGTTTTAAACGATTGTTCAATTATTACTGAAATATAATTTTTGTGTTTACAGCGACATAGAGGTCTTCATGGATTGTTTCCTTAAAGCATCACTGTACCATATACATTCATGAGGTTCAACCACTGCACATAGAAGGTGAGCAGAGATACACCTCACTGCAGTGGTGTGTGCTGAGGAGGTTGTGTTAGGCCTGGAGCAGCTTCATTTCTCTAGGAACTTTACCCATTAAAGTTCACATTGTTCTCGAGTGGATCGAAATTTGGGGCTTTCGGAACGCTCTGAGTGATTCTTTTGCATTTAAGAGGAATTTGGTCCGCTATTATTATGGTAATGGGGCCAGGGGCGCATCTTATGACCAGCCCAGCATAAATAGAGTAAAGCTCTTGGAAGGATAAATAGGGCAGCAGCTCTTAAAGGCGCCCCGCTACTTCTACTTACCGTACTGTCCAAGTCACGGCCTCACACGACGACATCATGGAGCCTGTATATCATATGTCAGAGAAACGTTACTGAAAAAACGTACCGCTCGCTGAATTTTTTCTCTTAAGCATCATAATGTTGAGATGATTCCTTCCTTCGCGTTTCCCCGTTAGAAAGAATGTGTTTTACATATGCCTCTTGGTGACACTGTCATTAATTCCAGAGATGTGAACCCCACTTGGACAAGTTCGATGGATCACGCAAGTCTTGTTATTAGCGCTAATCTTAACGGGGTCCGCCTGTCATTAATATGGAAGATGCGCCGTGTGCTCCTACATCTTCACAGGAATAATTAATCACAAGCTTCCTTTAATGTACGAGGCACTGTCGCGCTTGTTAGATTCCCCTGGATGATGAACTAGAATATGATAATGAGGATGAAAAGGTAAGCATTACCCGTGATTTAAAATTTATTTCATGTGATTAATTATCGATTTAATTTTATATTAGAAGAGAGCTTATCAAAATATATCGTCCCCTGAATGTTTGAATGCATTTGTACAATCCAGTAAAGCAGTTTGAGCAGGCATCGGATGTGAATGGTAGTGAAAATTGGCAAGTAATATAAATGAACGAAAGCTACACGACGAGGAATTTGATTATGGCCAATTTTTAGATGAACTTTTGGTCTTTAAAATATAGACCAGAGTAGTGAGCCTGTATTTTGTTTTCCGAAGAAAATATTGCGCTCATTTAACATTAGAGGCTGCCATATACCATGCACCTGCATACGTAAGTCAGAAATTCCTTACATATTTGTCACAAATCGGGCGAATCCTGATCTTAGTAAATTTTCCTGCAGTTCATAGAAGCTCGTACGTCGTGCAAGAAGTTACTTTTCTTGTGGTAGAAATCTCTCGCCACGCAATCTCTGCACTCGCAGAGGAATAAGAAAGACTCCAGAAGAACGTTGAGAGAACATACAGGCAGAACGGCAACTCAGCTGAGAGACCAATCAAAAAATGAAAAGGCGCTATAAAAGTACAGTGAGGAAAGAGATTGAGAAAGAAGACGCTGGATTTGAAGTGACTGAGAGCACTGTTAGCTACCGAACATTCCCAGGAGACTCGTTAGCCACGAGTTATTGCTTCCTTTGGCTCTCTCACATAGCCTTCACACCGAGTAAGTTTTCCTGCCTGGCCAATCAGGCGGCAGGATTTAGTAAGAAAGGAGGTGGCGACAATAGGAAACGATTTTCTCGACCGATTGCTATGGCCCATCGACGCTTCCGAGAGGCTCACCAAGTGGAATGAATCCTCTTTGAAAATACGTCGTCCGATTCTTGACTTGTAACGGCATCTCCCTATAAAATACCTCTTAGTGGAATAGATGCACTGCTACACTCGAGAACTCAATTCAGTTTCTTAGAGTTAGGCTGCTTTATATCAGCTTAGATTTGCCAAGAAACGTGTATTTATCTTGATTTTAACTCTTAGTCTTGTACTTGTGCTGCGAGATTCTCGAATAAAAATTTTACCAAACAGCAGAAACGATGTACAAAAATTGATAAAGAGAATCATAGGATCTACAGTACATAACTTCGTAGCAATTTTTCGGCTGGAGGTTTACCAAAAAAGAAAAAAAAGAAATAAAGGAACGACATCTTTTGATGGAGGATCGACCAAAACGAGAGGGTCTTCAAAGAGCCGAGCGCTGCAGACGCCTTTTGGTGAGGCGCTGTCCAGGACCTCGCATCAAATGGCCTGGAAAATCGAAGTGGGAACAGCGAAGGTTAAGTGACATTCGGTGAGCGCCCGACGAGTGTGTGTTATCGATAAGCTTTGGCGCCCAGCTCCTCATAAACTTCTTCAGCCCTCAGCAGCCTTCTGCGAAATATTGTAGCTCAAATAGCGGCCAGTACTTGGCGATATCGAAGGGAAAGAGATTACAGAATTTAGAAATTAAAAAAAGCCTTACCGAACGTCGGTGTCTGTTTCTATAAGATGAAACAGAACACGAACAGCTGCAGAAGTTTTGCAAGATTGAAGTGAATGACATAAAGAAGGAATATCATTTATTGGTTATGAGTTTTCACAAAGTGTTATGACTTGGCACCAGGCAAGGCAGAACATTCGGCTAGGGTCCTAATATCATACCTAGAAACGCAGGAAACTTACTGTCGAATGGTCAAGGAATATTGAAATGAAATGCATCGAAGAAATGATTTGTAAATTAATGCCTACAATCTTTCAAATTGTAGAAAAATAATCGGATCCTTCTCATTTGCCTCACATAAAATTTTAATAAGGTTTCAAGTGAAACTATTTTCTCTGGATCCTGCGACATTAAAACCAAATCCGAATCATTTAGCCAAAAAATCCTGGAAATTACAATCGCAAGTAAAACTTCAATAACCTGTAGGTCCTTAACGTACACTTTACTAAACAAGGCTTCTCGTAAAATAAAATAGCTATCAGCAGCTCGTCACCAATACGCAGCACTCGTGAGGTGCAGGTCGGCGGTGCGACCTCAGCGCTGGGTGCTGGCACGAGGTGCAGCGCTCCACAGACAACTTCCTTTACGGATAAATCTCGAGTCGCTCGGAATTAAAATGGTGTGACTGATTGCAACCATCTGTCTTTAAAGAGCTTTTCGTAAGATGAGAATAATAAAAAGTTCACTCGAAGTCAAGTTCGAGTTGGAGTACATTGGAAAAGACGGATAGCGTTAATACACTTTCTTACAGCGCGTAAGAAATTGATGCGTTACTACAAGACGATGAATTCATATGTATGAAACTTTTAATCGAATAATGATGCTTTGTTGTAGAGTGGGAGCCCTAGACTAAATACGCCTGTATAAATAAATATATATGTAACGGTTTTTGAAAAATTGGTAAGATACGAAATCTATTCCTCTATGAACGACAGTCTTTCAAAATAAGCAGTGTGATTCACAAATGCAGGTCGATCTCATAATATGAGGCATTCAGTTTAATATTTCTCTTCTCTAATGCATATAAGTTAGTTTGCAGTAAACTTCATCAACCAACGAACTTTCATAGTAATTTAATGTTGCAGGTTGTAACATTACGTTTAGGGTAAAATGAGAAAGGAACTGATGAGACGAACAAATCTGACGTACAAAAAAGAGAGATTATGCATTGAAATTGCCGTACTTCCGATTCATCTCAGTGAGAGTGAGTTGGACATCTAATTCTTTGCTTCCTTCTATTAAGAATCGTACATTTCCTCTTTGAATTAATGTGGGAGTCTATTTCATATTTTCTTCAATAAGACTGCGAACGAGATTTGTACTTAGCAATAATTTTGAGTCAGAAGAGTTGAGCGGTTTGGCTTACTTTTTACCAGAGTTCTCGCGCGCCAGCACATCCGTCGCTTGCGATGGCTGAAGGCAACAGCAAGCACCCCATTCTGGAGGCAGCGAAGCTCCTGCCCAGTAGCGGTGAGCTCGAGTCACAACCTTCTCCTTCAAGTGAGATCGCTCGGATGTGTCGCACGTAACTCGAGTCACAACCTTCTTCTTCAAGTGAGATCGCACGGATGTGTTGCACGTAACGTTGGATGTTCACAACGCCATCTTCATACATCGCTGCCAATCAATGTTAGCACTGTTGAAGGTGATATTTAGAGGTATAGCGTGAGTGCAAGTTCTTCCTGTCAATATTTTCGTTGAGAATTAAAAGTTGAGAAAGAATACTGTTTTTTATCTTCCTATACTGTTTCTAGTATAGGATGATAAATTTCTAGATTTAGAATTCCGTATCTGCAATTTCAGAGAAACTGTTGCAAATATAATTAAATAAATATAATTCCATTTTACTTCTTTCTCGTTCGGGAGTATTTTAAAAAACCTTAGTCGTTCCCATAGACGATATTTTTCTTATTGACATTCGGAGAGGGGCAGTTTGCAAGGAAAAAATAAATTCTCAATACAATATTTACGCATAAAATTCCTTTCGGTACCCCCTCAGCAATCAGATGCATTTAAATACATTCATACAACTGAGCACTTATCTGTAACTTATTTATAAAATACGTAACGGTACGATATTCAATAAATGCCTTATGATCAATTACAGCGTGGTGACGTTTTTTTCCGACACCCTGAACAGCAACTCAATCATTCATTGAGGCTTGTCACTCTTTCTTTCTCCTCTTCATATTCCTTTTGTGACGGAGGCCGTAGCAAGATACTCACGAAACAAAATGCGAACGTATTTCCATCGTCCGAAATCGATGCGAATGCGCCTGTGAGGCTGTAACTCAAGGTTATAATATCATGGGACCTGGAATTTATGCACAAGTTTGGAATCGAAGCCAATGAATGTAGAATGTAGATGCTTGCACCTCCTGAGTGCAGACACGGCTGGTACCGGGAGGCGGGCGGGGGGAGACTTGCGTGTCCCATGACGGTGCCTCACGACCGCCCCGAGATGTTTACGATCCATAAGTCAGGTGCAGTGAGTCCTGTAGAGTAATGGACTTCATTATTATTTAGCAGTCCATGAGCTACCTTACGCGTATCACGCCTACCACTTCAGAGGATGGTCAGCTCGCGTCACGTGACGCCGGTAGACCGTGAAGAATTAATGTTACAGGGCTTCACAGGTGTCATATATTCCCATCATCAACTTTGAACTATTATTCTTCGTTGCTTGGTTCGTCTTCTTATTTAATAATACTGCGTCAAAGTGAATGTGAGGTTTGTATGTTCTAGAAAAAGCTTTGAATCTTTCGATGTTTTCGGTGTCATAAAATCCCATCATCAACTTTTAAATTATTATTCTTCGTTGCTTGATTCGTCTTCTTATTTAATAATGCTGCGTCAAAGGGTATATGAGGTTTGTATGTTCTAGAAAAGCATTGAATCTTTCGAACGCAATGCTTAGGTAACTAAAATTCGACTCGATCCCTGGCCCCGGAATTTTTAATCATGAATCAGTTGAGACGTAAAGCTCAGTTACGCAATGCAGTTATGAAGCAAATTACGAGAAAATCGTGGAACTTATACAAATCACTCGCCCACTTATATAAACCACGTACGTATAAGGATCATTCATTTGAAATTCTAGAGTAGCTTGATAACTTTTACCAATGGCAACCAAGGTCTTTTATGAGATAACCAATACTATTAAACTGCAAACACTTCGAATGGCAGTATGAGATGGTAAACAACGGTTCATAAGGCGCGTACCACCCGTCACCCGTTGGGTGACTATTCTAAAGTTACGCGTAGGAGCATCCAATATGGCTCTTCTTTATTCCATACCAAGCATACAGAACCAAAGAAAATGATTTATTCATTTTAGCCTCAATCAACCGTAACCATGATGCGTTGGAAAAAACTTATTTAATTTCTGAAAGGTTATTACCGAAGGGTGTGCACGGGGGCAAACAAACAATTAAGTATTCATCCAAGGTGATCAAAATTTTAGCATTACATACATAGATTAAATTCAGTTTCTATGTTCTACTCAAACGTTGACACTGTGTGGTAAATAAACACTCGCAACAAAGACTAAGTGTAAGAGTTGTGATAAAGGTACCGTTTTCGGCCTTTAGGCCTAAGTGTCCCATCTCTTGCAAAGAAAAGCCCCAAATTAGTTTCAAGATGTAGAGCAATTATTTTTATCTATTTAGAATTCAACCACTCAACAAACTATCCCGAGATATTTCGTGGCCGTGGTTGTTGCATTCACACGGTCACTGTCGGTTACAGAGACCGTGTGAATGCGATGCCGGCCTCCTCAAAGTAGTTCGTTTAGGGGTTAAGCTAAATCCAAGAAATATGAATATTAAACCATCGATAACAAGCCCGAATTATGTATTCTAACACATTTCGTTGATTCTATTTGCGTCACTGTGATGAAATTGGGAATCTGAAATTTTTTGGTGGTAGTAAGGCTAGAAAATTGAAAGCGAGCCTAACAAGTTAAATATTTGACGAACAAACTTCAGAAACAACGTAAGGACTTTGCGTTTGACGTTGACCACACTCCCACGGGTAGAGGAGTCTGTGTTT
>VOMN01036146.1:0-13068 GCA_014899125.1 Orchestia grillus
TCTGTCTAGTTTGTGACTGCGTGGCTGACAGTGATCTCTGTCTAGCTCGTAACAGCGTGACTGATAGTGATCTTTGTCTAGTTTGTGACTGCGTGGCTGACAGTGATCTCTGTTTGGCTCGTGACAGCGTGGCTGACAGTGATCTCTGTCTAGCTCATGACAGTGTGGCTGGCACTGATCTCTGTCTAGTTTGTGACTGCGTGGCTGACAGTGATCTCTGTCTAGCTCGTGACAGCGTGGCTGGCACTGATCTCTGTCTAGCTCGTGACAGCGTGGCTGGCACTGATCTCTGTCTAGTTTGTGACTGCGTGGCTGACAGTGATCTCTGTCTAGCTCGTGACAGTGTGGCTGACAGGTATCTTTGTCTAGTTTGTGACTGCGTGGCAGACAGTGATCTCTGTTTGGCTCGTGACAGCGTGGCTGATAGTGATCTCTGTCTAGCTCGTGACAGCGTGGCTGACAGTGATTGCTGTCTTTCAGATACCTCTATCACAATTCAAATCAGCACCATCCCAGGAAACCCGAAGGGCAGTTGAATAACTCAAACAGATTCATTTTACATGCACAGGGCCCCTAGGAGGCTTGGGATAAACTTGACTGTTTCTTAAGAAAAAAGATAAGTGTTAGCCTACGTCAAAATAATTGAATTGCAGAAATTTACTTACAGATTCATTTCAATCATTTCACTCAAAAGAGTATCATTTCGCTTCGATCATAGCCTCGACCCGGTTGTGGAATCTGTACACGCTGAATTTACAGCTTTCCTAGAAAGGGTCATAAAAACCGACTTAATTATGCTGATTAGTTAGGCTTTTGTTTTACTGGTACTGGTACGACTATTGGTGTCTTTTCCACCGCGCCGCATACATAGTAGTCCATTGGGTTCAGATCCAGGGAGTTAGATAACCAACATTTCGACTGGTGAAGCCTTAAAAATTCTCTGACAACCATTTCTGATTTTTCCCCTAGTGTGGCGAAGAGCCGAAACCTGCTGCCGTACATATGATCTACCTTTAGCCGCCCTTGTTTCCCAGGGCGTAACTACAGTGTTTAGAAACTCCACATCGCCATCTGAGTTGAGCATGAAACCTGTTTTGAAAAAATACGGTGGCATCACATTATGCTCACTAGAGACGCATCAAAAAACTGTAACAAGTTCGGGAAATTTAGTCTCCAAGATACGAGGTGCAAGCAGCCTAAAAATTATTTTTACAGTGTTCCAAGGAGCAATGAAGAGCATCCTTTATTTCATTACTGTGGATCAACATGGATCAGCATGATAAATGCTATTCTCTTCCAATTTTGAGGTGGTTTCTAGTCGTCTTAAATTGTCTGGTACGCGTACAAAAGAAAAACCAAGGGTTTTAGGGCGAGGCCTTGAATAATTATAAAGTCCTTCCGGTAAATATATGTTCTACCGATATTCAGTTTGCATATCGGCCCTGACAGAATATTGTAATCGGCCCCTGATGAGTCATTTTCTATCCGTCGTGCTTTTTTTAAACAGCGTACGTAACCGTACACTAGTTACGCTACTGATAACGTCAGAGATCACCGCCCTGAAAAATACATAAAAAATTGAATGTGGCATGCTTGCTAATAATTTAATCAGCCGCTGTTTATCAGAAACTATATTGTGTAATCATAGCATCGTGAATGTACGAGGCCATCCTTGAGGACAGCATCCAACGACACTGAAGGCTCCTGTTCCTCTAGATTACTTCCGGCCTGTGCAGTGATGGCACGAGCTCTGAGCATCATCCCCAGTTGGTGCAGTGATGGCACGAGCTCTGAGCATCATCCCCAGTTGGTGCAGTGATGGCACGAGCTCTGAGCATCATCCCAGCTGGAGCAGTGATGGCACGAGCTCTGAGCATCATCCCCAGCTGGTGCAAGGATCTTAGCACAAGCTCTGAGCATCATCCTCAGCTGGTGCAAGGATCACAGAAGTAGCTCCGAGCATCAATGTCTGCGGTATGAAAGATCCCAGCAGCCGTGGCTCACTCCCAGTTATTTGTGGCCACCAGTCGAATAATTTCTATGGCTCGGCCAGATGGAAACAAAGAGGCTCACATGGGAGCTTATTTCTCACTCCATCGACATCCCAGGCAATTATTTTCCTTTAGGAATCACAGCTGCGGGAGCTGAGGAAAATTCGCTCGCCAACCTCGCCCGGACGAAAAATCTTCGAGAATCCGTGGACATTTCGGAAGCATTTGTCTTTGTAAGGCTGTCGGCACGGCCACAGACATCCCCTGGCTCCCTGCTATCATTTCATTTCTAGTCTCGGCCAAAGAATGCCTCTCGGATAACTGATTTGATTTGTTGTGCAAAGTTTTTCTAACAAGAACTTGATCAACATGTTAGTTTTTGTACTTATAGTCTTACCTTCAAAGCAAAATTGGTTTACATTTCAATAATCTTATTGCACTGAAAATTATGCTCTTAATTTTATGACCCGAAGTCAATTCAGTCACTGTTATCTTTGTGTTCGTGAAAGCAGTGCAGGAACGCTGTAAGTGTGCTGAAGTTGCTGAGTCGTAGTTTCAGACTATGAGCGTGGAACAAATATTTCTTCAATGATATCATCGAACAAATAATGCAGTGTAAGCTTGCATTTGATCTTTATACATGCTACATCTACCGTTAGTTGCTTAAGGTGCGGTATTTTAGGTACGCAATTTGTTTAAGGGATTTATTTAAAGGCAATAGTAAAGAAGACTTCGGCCGCAACATCACTCTTTATCTTGTCGGCTCGAAGATGGTCGAAAGCAAGCACCCCATGTATTGACTTAATTAACTTTATTGCTACCTTAGGTAATAATATCCTGTAATATCGCTTTTGTGATTGTGAAACTTTACAAAAAACTACTAAATATCGTCTTGGTTGCAACTATATAATTGAAACTATATAAAGAGCCCCTTATTTCCTGCTAGGAAATATTGCGTACACAGAGAAATATCATTGATTGTTAAAGTGTTTTAATATCGAGAGTTTATGAAGCAGGTTTTATATGCTATTGTTGATGACATGTAGAAATGGTGCAAGATTATTAGGAGGTGTCGTCTTATGATAGTTTCATTATTACTTAGATAATACTGTTTTCATACGCAGTTGTTATTGTTTTTTTCGTTCGTTTCTATAGTTTGGTTGTACTTATCGTTATTTTGCTGCGACGAGGCATTTGCAAAAAAATGCTGCTCAACCCTCAAGCCCTGTCTACACTATCAAACTCTCTATCAATCACGAATACGTCAAAATGCGAACAAAAACACAAACTCTTCACCTGAGTGTCCAGACTGTGGAATTGGGCGAGTGAAGTTGTGCGAGTGCAGAATGTAAACAAACGATGAAGATTTGATGGTTGTTGGCGCAATAAAGAATTTCTTGAGAAGAGCATAGAATAACAATTTTAAGTTGAAGTTTCATTTTATTTATAAGCAGTTGCTAATCATGTCGGTGTTATTTTTTATGCAAATATTGATATTTTCATCCATTTTTTGCAAATTTTGGATTCAATTTTATTTTAAAGTCCCTGATAAGATACAACTTTATTTGAAGAACACTATCTCAGCCTTCGGATATTTTTCTTTTGCACATCCGCATTTTTCCATGTTGAAGAATCGTCGATGTCATTTAATTTCAACTATTGCATTAATGTTCCTTTGGTTAAGTGAGCTTTTAATTATTTTTATTCTGTTTTTCAAGCTAATGTTGAATCGAAATGATCTAAAAAAATACACATCGCTGAAGTAGTGAAGCATTTTTTTCACAGATGAAGAAAATTATCATTAATTAAGTAAAGTACTATGATGAAAAAAGAATAAATCACAGTAGGGGAATCATTTGTCAAAACATTTGGGATTCAGCAGAAGTTTCAACACAGTGAATTCATACTTGAAGAGTAAATTAAAGCTCTAAATTATACCTGTTCGTGAAAAATTCAGAAATTCCACGAGTTGGAACGAGTTAAACAGAGGATTGTTTTAAAAAAGTAGTTCCTCTCAAGTATAAATTTAGTTTTCTGTGACAACCGTTTTCTACACCAAAAAAATATTGGTTAAACTGCTCAAGCTTAACTACAGAACTTGCCTAACGACTGGGAAGAATCTGTAGTTTCAGTTATCTTAATGAAATTTAAAAGCTGCCTGAGTTTTTCCAGGGTTATAAAAACTACGAAATATCTTCATAGCTGACATGACAGCTTTTATGAATCAACAATTTTTACTGTTTTATCTTTTCACTCGGTAGAATTTGGAATAGATTTGAGTTTTTGTTATAATTTTGCACTTGATCGTATGTATGAAAGAATCTAGGTTACAATATGCCATTTTTACACTATAATTACTATACTAAGAGATATTAATACGCTTCACTTTTCGTGCTTAGGAGCGAATTTAGAATCACGATCCGAAGTTTTAACGCGACTTCCACACGTAATATTTAGATTGTAGTCGTGCAAATCCCCCATTACAAGTTTCATCGAGACTTTCATGTTTTAATTTTAAGGCTGTAATTTTACTATTTGAAAAACCGAAAAGTATATACTTTGTATGTGACCAACTTCGCAATAAACGTTTTGTTCATTTTTTCTATTTTTCTTTTTGCCAGTTGCGTCTCCGAATTTGAGGTGCAAATTTTATTAGCCTTTATAATTATTAAAATGGACCTAAGCTTCTACATGTGACTTCTTTGAAAAACATCGAAAGGTAGTAAAATAACCTTTTTCAGACATTGAATAACTTTGCGGCTTATTAGCTTACTTTATGTTAACGATAGTCAAAATTTTTTATCACACCTTCAGTACATGTAGCTACAAGTTTCATGCAAATAGTTTTAAAATTTTTCTTCTTTCATAAAAAAGTGCTCAGGAATACTTTGAAATGATCATTATTTGAAAATTAGACTAGGTGATGACTCTACCAATGGAATATGAGAATTCTCAATTGACACTACTCATACTTGAGTCATTTTTGGAAACAATTTATTACTCCAAGTATTCCATCATTTAAAGATATTACCGACGTTGATTTTTTATACAATCATAAAGGAAATTTTTATATAAAGCTACTAAAGGGCACGAATAACTTCTATAACTTCTAGGGCATCCTCCGGGACCACATGCTAAGCGTACACCTACATGTAAATATTCGAATGCACTTATCCTTAGCTTATACAAGACTGATCAAGTATAGAGAAAATATGATTTAAAATTGAGAATTCAATGCCCAGTTAATCGAAACTATGCATTCTATAAAATATTGTGAACTAATTCACTGACATACAATGCGAGGGGTTTTTCAAAAGTCCTTTAGGAGTTAAAACTATACTTGAACTAGTAACTCCTTCAATATTTTGGTATGAAATAAGATTCAAGATTCGTTTTGAACGCTTGGAGTGTCTCATGAACTCCAGAAGGCAATGAGCTGAAAGTTTTAATACCATTGTAAAGAAAGCTAAATTGAGATCAGGTTCTGAAATGAATGGGAAGTATAAATTTATTTCGGCTCCTAGTCAAATATTCATATAGGCGAGTTTGAGCAGCAACTAATTGCTTCAGGTTTTTATTGCCTTCATTACCCAAAGCTTTATTCTTGAGTGTACCGAGTTTTAGACGTGTTTTATAAAACGTGAGTGCACCAATTGGTACAGATTAGAAAGCTTAAGAATTTTCAAGCATTTGTATGAGTCATTTGTATGTGCATTATATTCCAAGTAACTCATGGTCCTAATGGATCTTTTTTTGTAGAGTAAAAAGTATGTTCGTTTTGTTTTTGCTAGTTTCAGCCATGCATCTATGCCTTTTCGCGGATGCGGTTGAATGAATGATGCGTACATCATTTTCAACGCTTCAGTAGGTAATATGTTTCTGACTTTGTTGAGAATCCCTTCAGATTTCGATACCTTAGCTCAAATACATGATATTTGCTCTTTAAAGGTCAGGTTTTTATGCATGATAATTCACGGGAATTTCGATGAATTAATTTTTTTAATCTGGCCATCACTGATTTTGATACCCGCGGGACTTGCACCGTTTGTAGGAAAATAACACGTACACTTAATTTTATTGATATTGTTGAATATTTTATTACTGTTAAGCCACAGCTTATGTAATCTATTCATTTATTCTATTTGCTATTGTTACAGATGCAACATGGTTTTCATTAGGAAGAGCCGTAGAGAGAGTGCTGTCATCAGCGAAAAGCATAAACTTGAAGGATGAGGTAGACTCAACAATACCATTGATGAATACGAGGAACAGGAGAAGTCCGAAAAGAGACCCAGAGTGAACTCCGTGCATTATGTCCATGAGTTCTGATAGAGCATCACCGATTATTACAGATTAGTCACGTGCGATCTAAATCTATTAAAAGCAAGGCCTCTAATGTCATAGCAGTTGATCTTTGATTCTAATATGTTAGGATCTACACAGTCAAAAGCTATACGAAAATTAAAATCTACAGGAAATACAAGCTTTCCTTCGCCAATATTTGAATGAAGTTATTTAGGAGATTGGGAATGGAGTTTTTGAATGAGCTTTTGATTTTAGAGTGTTTTCAATATTCAAATAAGATAATATTTCAAATTTTAAAGTTTTGTTAATCTGAAATTCTAATAAATTAGTTCAAGTGCTGACAATGTGACTATTGAAATAGCTACTTATATGCATAAACTACTACTGAAGAATATGAAATAATTTAATTCCCCATTACAAATAGTCATGAGACTCTTTTAATTTCCAACTGCTATAGATCTAATAAAGAATCCCAAATAAAATACCTTACAAGGCAAAATCCTAAAGAAGCAATTGTAAATCAATTACATTTCTGAGGAAATTCTTCCTTCGATTTACAATCCAGTGACCGTGTTGGAACAATATGTTTTCCCTCTCTTTCTAAGTATTCTCTGATATATATTTATTGGATGATGATTTTATGAAGGCATGCGGAACTGAGCCTTTTCGAGTATAATATTGAAGATACTTAAATATAAGAACCATTGTCCGCGGAGTTTCAGTTATCGTGATGAAATTCTGAGTTTTTCAAGGGTTATGAAAAACTACAGAATGTCTAGAGAACTTGCCAGTTGCGCCCACCCATTTGAGGGGAGCTAGGATGTCGATATGTTGCATCACATCCGTGGTCTCTGTAATTAGGTCTAAAGTCATTTTACTCAGTGTTGTCATTCATTTTCAGTTGTAAGTGTCGCAATCAATCTTACATACTCGTAACAAGTCGCTCTCTGACTATGGAGAAAATAAGAATCATGAAGACTCTTTCAAGCAGTTGTGTGTCAAATACGAGTAAAATGTAATCGGACTTCCTAGATTCATTTTTAAAGATCTCCTTGCTGATAGGTATTGTAAATATGCATATGTATGTACGCGTTATTGATGATATAAATGCAGAAATCGTTATTAGAGTCATTTTTGTTCGTCAAGTACTTTTGATAGTGGGATTAAGTACTGTAAAACTGAGTACTTAGATCTCATAAAAAGATCGTACAGTTTCCTACAAACACGAGTATATTTTTAATAAAATGCCGTTTATTCAAAATTATTTATACATATTCTAAAATCTAGTAGCCACTTTAGTACATAGCAGGTGTAAATTCAAACAAAACATTTCACGTGTGCTATGACTAAGTCACAAGTAGAAACTCACGTTGATGGAATTGTCTTCACAATTGTTAAAAAATTCTGCCACAACATGTTTTTACGAAAGTTGTAGAATGTTTGAAATTTCCATGGGAGCGTTGAGATTCATTTTCCCACGTAAGTCATCAGCAGAATCTTCTTCGAACCCCTGTAGTCAATCGGTTTACAACGAAACTATGTTTTACAAATCGCAATACGGTGTCGACCAGCTGTCTCACTTGTTGTGCATCAGTTCAGACCTGACTGCGATGCTACAAGGTAGAAGAGACGTTTCTTTACCCTGTACCATACTGCCTCAACTGCCACCTTCATCGATGTAAAGAATGACGATATGTCTCAGACATGGAAGGGTAAATCAAAATTTGCATTCACGAATCAAATCAGATGACAACAGATGAGTATAGACATCAGATGAGTATTTTGAGCTTCAAAACATTATTCCTTTCTCTATGATATATGAGTTCAATGCTCTTGGACATTAAACTCCAGCTGCTGCTACTAATCTGTATTAGATTTACAAATGTTCAGTTGAGTTGACGCTCGTACGAACGGACGTCGGTCCAACGGACTTGAGAACAATTGAGGCATCTAAATATGTCCAACATGGTCGATCTCAGAGTGCCAATCCAGAAATTTAAGGTAGAGCTCCCATTGGGACAGGTAAAGGCTTTAGGTTTTAAAAATATTACATGAAATTGGCGATGGGATTGTCGGACCACTTCTCCCCTGTTCTTGTATTTTGGTGCAAGCGCCAACTGTAAATTCAGTGACAACTGGACGTTTTAAACATTAACTTTTTCGATCATAGTCACATAAATCTCTAAATTACACTTTATAATATCTATTTCAGCAGGAATGCATAAAGGCATCGTGATCCTGCAGCCCATTCTTTGCTGTTAGAATATTACCTTAAAATTTTTAGCAAATGACAAAAATAGACCTACGACCCAGCTGCAACGTCTGAAAACGGACAACTTCAATTGAACGGGCTGAGTCCAGAATGGTTGTCTAATTTTTTACGCTTTATTTATTTGTTTATTGCATCGTACCTTTTAAGCGACTATCTTTTTGTGTTGCCCCGCTACTCTTGAGTCTAGACTAGCTCACTGCAGCCAGCCACGGGACTGGCTCGGCTCTGATGACGTGGAGGTCATCAGGCGCCGCCATGGCCACGTCAGCGATGCGACCCACATGAAGGCTGCTTAGTTCCTTCAACACAAAGTTCAGCACCAGCATTTCAACCGGGTATTCCGGGGACAAACTTTACACAAATTTGCACTTATGAAACTTGTTCCTGAGTAAAAATGTGTGTAGATGGCCTGTACGGAAAGTTTTCATTTCCACACGAGTGGTAGAGTCATGAGTATGCGTTCACAATACACAGCTTGCACGTGGAGGCAGACGCACATTTAAACATATATGTCCTGATAGATTGCACCTAGATTCACGTTATCTTTGACTCTGCTAAAACTCTCAAGTATCACATTTTATATGCAAAAATGAAAAGTTTGAATTTGATGAAATAGTGCGAAAAGAGACGAACACCAAGCAGTGACAAGAGGGAATTAATTTTTGTGAATTTTCTTGACATTCTTAGTCACAGCGCCGTGGAAGCGTTGGAGAATGTGCGCACACACACATGATGGATTTCTGAAAGGCTCAAAGTGGTTCGCTTAGGTCTCTGACGTGCAATACATTGGGCACGATGTTTTAGGTCTCTCACGTACACTACATTGGGCACGATGTTTTAGGTCTCTCACGTACATTACATTGGACACGATGGATTTGATCTCTCACGTACACTACATTAGACCCAATGCATTAGGTCTCTCACGTACAATACATTTGACACGATGTGTTAGGCCTCTCACGTACAGTATATGACATTTTCCTGTTCATGAGTATTAGGTCTCTCACGTACAATACATTAGACACAGTGTATTAGGTCTCTCACGTGCAATACATTTGACACGATGTGTTAGGTCTCTCACGTACAGTACATAATATTTTCCTATTCATTTGTGCAGGAGTATTTGACGAAAATTCCAAGTAGCAAGAATGAGTTCTTTTTTGTAGCGAAACTTCTTTCAAGTTAATGATGGCGTACCTGCCATGAAACAGTGGAATTTTCTAAAATAAATAGGTAGAGCATATTAAGATTTGCTAAACTGTTTTAGATAAATTTAACACTTTATCCTAGTGACATGAAATTTACCAATTAAGTCATCGTAAATACTGACGAGGCATCAGGAATTTTTCTTTAATTTATATCAATTTTTTTTCATGCAGTAGTCCTCAACAGCCGGACTACCTGGTGAGTGTGGTATAGAATTCAATCGTAGTTAAATAATACAGTTTGAACATCACGTAAAATCATTCAGCTCTGTATCTATGAAATTTCACGAGAATATTTGAACACATTCATCCACTAATCCCCAGAGAAAATCCGAGCAGACCACAAGCGCAGAAACACAAGCAGCCTCTCACCCGCAGGGCATGGATGTAGAGGGGCTCAGCGGTGGCAGCTCTGTGGCAGCCGAGTCGACGGTGGTGTCGGTGCGCACGGCTGCTGCTCCTTCAACCCCGTCAGCGGGTCATGCAAGCGCTGGCACCAGAGCCAGATGTTGCTGCTGCCCTTTGTGCCCATAGCAGCTCTTATTGCTCAGAACTGATGGTCCACGATGAACACCATCGTTTATCAGACTGCGATGAAGTAACTTAGAAGACAAGTACGTATTCCTTATCAACTGTTTTCGGAATGTTTTCAAGAGGTGAAGAGGTTGTACTGTGCTGCTTTTTCTTCATAAATCAATACTTTATGGAATGAATTAAGAAATCAAATTCCATGTTGCTAATGAAATTAATACTCTGAAGTTTATATCAACAGTGACGTGTTTGAAAATCATTCAGCTTCCAAGAAACTCCATAGGAGACTTTGAAATTGAAAATAAAATTCGTGGACTGCGAAAAACCTTAGCGCTGCTAGGGGCCTGGGATATTGTTTCCTTGTTCTGATTTGTATCCCAATTTATAAGTTCAAAAACTGTTCGCTTAACTTTGAAGGTGACAGGGAAAGGAATTTTATGGGTCAAAAAATTAGTCAAGACAATTTGGAATTTTTCGTAAAAGAAAAACTTTTCTGGATGCTTTTGAACATCAATACGTAGTTTTTCGGATTGCGAACCAAAATAAATCAAACTAAAATAAATTTTTGAAGGAGTTGAAATATCTGATGAAACTGGCGAATGATACCGCTAGTCTAAAAACTTTTTAACAACAGAATCAAGAATAGTGGTGGAAAACCCGTTAACGGTAAAAAAACACTTCTTAAAACTGAAAACTTTTCATGCAAAGGGATGTAGGTCGAACAAATTTTGTACGCTCTGTAGATTAACGTTCTTATACTATTGATTTTATACACATGAGGACAGAAGCGAAAAACTAATTCCTATTCCAGTAAAATAATTTTTCTTTATACAGATGCTGCAAATTTATTATAGTTTTTTTTTTTGGATACGCGCGTCAAGAAATGAAAGTTGACTGTCCTGTTCATACTCAATCGTACAATTAATGCTAGGATGTTTGCTATTAAAAATTTACAGCCTAAACTTGTTTGGTCATTTATGATGCTTTGGTGTGGTTAAATACTGTTCAAAAATTGACCAAATATAGAGTCTTTTTTCAAACGAGGCTCTTTTACGGCTCATCTATCTTAAATAGCATAAGCATTAACGGTATCAATGATACGCTCATGTGTAAATTTGAAACTACGGTAATATTAGCAAATATTGTGCAGTTGTATAGCTGAGAAAATCTAATTACTGTAATGTAGCACAACTCAACATTAAAATGTCGTGTCTTAGTCTACATAACTGGTAACACGTGCAACTATGTTTTCTCATTTGATGATCTGTCTTTTAAATGTAATTTCCAATGTTTTTCTTGCACTAGGATGTATTCAATAATTTTTAATAATAATTTAAAGTCTTGGCGATCACGATCAAATCACACTGATTTGATATCTTAGCAATTGACGGCCAGCAAATTAAAATCACAGTTTGAAGTTTAACGAGATTTAATTTTAAACAATTAACTTTAAGGTTACAGTCCAAATTGCAATACGAATCCGAATTGCACGTGAAATGCGTTGGATTTAACTGGTTTTGTAACGATCTTACTCTCTCCCTTTCACTTCAGTAAGGTTACTGGAAATAGTGTAGATTTTAGAGCAATGCAATACAGAAAAGTACTAATTAAACAAACGTAGTGTTGGGGTATTCAATTGTCGCCTGGGGGAAGTTTTCATAGCTAATTTAGCACTGATAGTAAGTATAAAACTTTTCATACAACGCATGGAAAATATTATTTTGTAAATAATGTTAATGTTATCATTGCACTTACAGAAAAGTATATGAGAGAAATTATTGGGTCACAAATTTTTGAACGTGAATTAAACAATTTACTCTAATCTTATATTTTTCATGAAATTTTAATCTGTTTAAAGTTTATGTATTTAAATATTTATTTATTTTATATAAGTTCGTCAGCTTTTTACAATTCTATACAAATCAAATTTAAATTCTATACTAATCAAATAGACCTAGTCGCAGTTAGCAGAGCTCTGTGTTGGGCAATCTGTTTTTATTTTGATCATTGTGAGGTCACAGTTGCCCGCTGGTTATTACTTTGACAGTCAAAGAGGCCAACAGGATAATACAAAGTTTAAGTCCTAAATTGATATTAATAAGTGGTTGGTCCTTTTTTCCGATGGTCATAATATGCGAAATCTAGAGTACCATTGTTTCTAGACATTCCTCACATCCCCCACCACACCAGTAGTTGTAAGGCATTTAAAACCCAACGGTGAAACGTGTTGGAATAAATAAAGGTAAAATAAAGGTTCCAACACTACAATACATGTGTGTAGTCTGCCTCCTCGCGCTGCAACAACTTGTGACCCAGGACATGCGTCAGTACAATTGATGTCAACCTCAGTGATGGGCGAAGTAGGTTGACTATCTCGACACCAGTCCGGGCGTTCACGTTGTGCTGCTGGGTGTGTCGAATCACTGCGGTGGCTGCCCTGCAAGTCTTATTTGAAAATAGGCTTTCTCTCTATTTTCATTCATCAGTCGTCAGTCATAAACGCAAGAATGATGCTTCGTTTCATAACCATAGTATAATTAAAGCATAAAATAAGTATAGCCAAGAACATCATTGAGAAATTTTGGGCAGGGAGCTTAAAACATACGCGTATGTAATGTTGACAAGTTCAAATAATGATTATTGAAAGTAACGGGGACATTTTACTGAAGGCAAACCATTTCGTGTCAGTGGATCGAATTTGTGCAATAAATAAAAGTACAAAAATTTAGGTCCTTACGTATTATCGGGAGGACCTCATTCCCAA
>VOMN01036148.1:0-22867 GCA_014899125.1 Orchestia grillus
ACGGGCCTGTCATCTCGACAGTAGTAGCAGGGTTCCATTTCGGAGTAATCTTAAAGTATTGACGGACCATCACTGTTGAGTCCGGATGAATGTTAACAGAACGAGAATCCGAGTGATATTTCTGTTGTGACTTGGTGTTGTGTTACTTTGCTACTGATAGCTTCGAATGGCCACAGTCGATCTAATCGAGAGCGCGGTTTTCTACCCAACACGAGTGCCGCAGGCAAGACACCTGTCGTAGAATGCCGGGTTAGTTTATAGCTAAAAAGGAAGTGTCATACCACTAGTTATAGTGCGCTGTAGTGTTGCCATGCCACTAGCTATAGAGCCCTGTAGTGTTGCCATGCCACTAGCTATAGAGCCCTGTAGTGTTGCCATGCCACTAGCTGTGCTGCAGTGCAGTAAACTCAGGTGCAATGCAGTGAAGTGTGGAGCAGTGCCACATCCTGGATGGCGTGCAATGAACTGTGAGCAGAACTGCTGGCCGTGATGCACTGAGCGAACTGAAGGGAAATGCACCGCAGTGTGTTACGCTGCAATATACATCGGCACACACCTTTATGGTTTGGCACAACGCAGTGAATTGTGGCACAGTGCGGGCAATAACAGCACAATGCTACCGACTGAGGTGTGTTGGACCACGATGTGGCGGCGTGAGACAGTCAACGCACAATGAGACGAGCTCCGATGCACTCGTGGGGTCAAA
The DNA here is from genome assembly GCA_014899125.1 of Orchestia grillus. Lineage (NCBI taxonomy): Eukaryota > Metazoa > Arthropoda > Malacostraca > Amphipoda > Talitridae > Orchestia > Orchestia grillus. The sequence goes on from VOMN01036148.1 coordinate 707, forward strand.
ACCCGAGGCACAGTGCGACAAACAGAGGCACAAGGCAGTGAACAGAGGCGCAATGCAACAGAGGCACAATGCAACAGAGGTACAATGCAACAAACAGAAGCACAATACAACAGAGGCACAATGCAACAGAGGCACAATACAACAGAGGCACAATGCAACAGAGGCACAATGCAACAGAGGCACAATGCAACAGAGGCACAATGCAGAGGGACTAGGCTCACACACGCAGCGCGGTGGGGGGCCCCACCCCCACCAACTGACGTATCACCCACAGGGCGCTGCAGCCTCCTCCCCCCCCATGTATCGTCGCTAAAACGTGCACGTCAAGAGCTGTGCGATTGCAGGCGCTATTTAGAGCGGGCTCTGATGAGGGCAGGGCTGCAGCGACTGCCAAGCCTTCCCTTGTGAGGGGATGCGCCTGTGAAGTCTAAATGAGGACGACTTTCTCTCATCAGAGTAAATCTTTTTCAGTCGCAACTGGGAGAGACGCTCTTTCGCACTCGGAGTGGATGTTTTGTGATGGGCTATACTGTGTGAGTGCTTCCCTACGTGCGTTAACTTGCACTGCAGGTTGTGTGCATGTGAGAGTTGTGTGTGTCTTCTGAGTGCTGAATGATGATAGTCTTGTTTCATGAAATATAGATATCTTGGATGCTAAGAAATTTGAAATTTAATTAGCAAATTTATTATATTTTACATATTCGTGTGCGTAGCTGTTGCTCCTGAAATTATCACTCGGAGAAATTTTAGCACACCTGGGCGCGTCAACCTCCACTAGTCACCTCAGTGCTACAGCGGCAGCTTCCTTAGGTTCTTCGATTTTTCATCTCAGCTTATCATATCAGCAGGTTTGTGAATTAGTTCAGAGTATCATTACCGTTTTGCTCCCGAACATAGGTAAAACCTTATTGACGTATAAAACCAGCAACATCAGGGTATGTATAGTTAGATGGCCTTGGACACTGTATGTTTAAAATTCATAGCTTTTATTGAAATTTATCACACATCTTCAGTTCATCTGTAGAATATATGCATAGGGCGTTGAAGTAAGTTAAACTTTAGCCTGAAATACCATAGACTTTTCACAAACATGCTACTGTTTGAATACCTGCATGTGCTTAGTTGTCATTTTATTCAGAAAAGTATTTTAAATGCATTCAAAACGCACCATCATGGGCCTTCTTCGTGCTAAGCTTATGACGCACATAAGTGCGTCACAATAGCATTGTATCTCAGTGAACCTGCTCACGCTGGAAATAATTATAGAGGCCTTGACTCTCTGTACGTATTGGTTCCTCTACATTTTTTTAACGAAGGAAGGCCTATTTCTGTTGAAAGAAGTGCTTTCAAACTGTAAGTTAAGCACACAGTTTAGAGCAGCTGTTCCCAAACTGGTGTGCTCGTACCCCTTGGGGGAGCGAGACGATACTCCGGGAGGGGCGAAAGAAGTCCAGGTAGTCTGTGTTGTCGTGGCTTTTTAAAATTATGTTATTTTGGAATTCGCGTAATTTATCTTTGAGCAACATATAAGTTTTAGGGGGCACGAGGTGCGCATAAAATTTCTTTAGGGTGCAGGGCGAAAAAAGGTTCGGAACGCCCATTTTAGAGGGAAGTACCCACGCAGTTCTGGAATGAAGGAAGCCTGTTTACAGTAAATTTCACCTACAATTGAGCTGAAGGTTAAGAGCCTTCCTTCGCGTTGGCATTTCTAGTGAAGAGCTAATGCTTTTCTACTTTATGGCTTGAGTCGTAAGGTTCCATTACTATTCAGGGCAAGGTATTTAATTTACCGTTCCCTGATTTTAGGAGCAGTTACATTGAATTTTACCACAAATATATATTTCAGGACCTATGTTTTTTTTAATTTTAATGCTGCCGCAGAGCTTTAAGAACTTCAAACAAAAGTATCGTTTGAAGAACATCTTTCATTCAAAGACGCTTTGCTTGCGTTGCGCCCCGAACGACTTCATTTATTGAAATATTAAGGGGTTTACGATTAATTTAAGTGTTGACACGAAATTAGTGAGGTAAGCCCGCCACGATGTGCGTAAATAAATGATTGCTCATGCTTTCCTAGTACGTACGACTCACTAATTGTTTTGCTTCCTGCATCGCCCCTTGCCAAGAGCTCCCTCTTAGTCGCACCGACTTTATTTCTCCTGCAGTTCCCCGCGTTGCTTGCTTGCATTTGTTTTTCCTTCAGTGCCGTCTTGGCAAGTTTGGTCGAGGCGGTCATCAGATCCGTTAGGATATTTGTCAACATATGTTAAACGTTGAGACTTTAATTTCACTCGCCTGTAGCTAACTCAGACATGCTCTGAGGGAGAGCCCGGCGGTTGGGTTTTGAGAACAGGAGCTGAGTTATTATGAGAAAGGGGAGGGTAAATGCAGTACCGAAGTTACCATTTGCTTAAATTAATGTGAGAAGTCCCCTTGCTTTCCGGCTCCATAATGACGCTGCTGTATTTCGTGGTAAATTAACGCTGATATACAATATTAATGAATTTGAACGCGGATGTCAACGAACATATTTCAGAGCAAATGTTAGAGTTTCAGTTTTACTTTGACTCTGATACTGAGAAAACAAAATTTGCCGAACTTAATTCGTTCGTGCATTATTGCATTCTTTTCTCTCTGAGAATAAAACCACTTCTTACTTTGGGACTCGCAACGCCGTCTTTGATGTCGTGAATTGTTCTGAGAAAATATTCAATGTTTTGCGATTCGAGCTTCTCACATGAGTCATGGACTTGAAGCCAAGTCGTAGAACTGTAAATTTGTCACAGTTTCCCTAGATAGTTCAGCCGCGTATATATACATACGTAGTAAAACGGACGCATCTTATGTTATTTGCCCTGGTCGGGTCTACACAACAGTCAACGTAGTGGAGCTTAACTTAAAGAAATATATGTTTTTAAGTCACACTTACGTATCTCCAGCCCAAGACATCAATAGAATGAATCAGTCCCTGCAGATGATATATTAAGGGACTAGGAAAAGTATTAACGGAAATATTTCTTTGCCATCAACCTAACACGACGCGTACGAGTCGTAATTTCAGCTACTAAGTCATAACAACAAAAAATGTCTGCCCTGCCACAATAAAACACTCAAAGTATGGCCACATTGGGTCTACCAATCATATTTTACCATCGTCATATTAGTTCGTAGAATATGCACATCGTTTCATCGTCCTCAACCTAGCCACTACGTGAGACGTAGTGTCGGCTCCCAACCCACACCGATAAAATGTTCATACAAATGGCACAAGGAATCTCAACTCAGACGGCCGCGCTACACTGTGTCTCCACATCTGGGTGCACGAAAGAGGAACCATGTTGAAACGCTTGCAACATTAATTTACCAGGAGTAGTTTTATTTGTGATAAGAAATGACGAATAATAAAATACGCTCAGAGAAGACACTAACGAAAATTTATTTACACCAACTAACTTACTTTTTACACAAGAAATTATACGTAATGGCGTAATTTCGGGAGGGACTCTACTCGCCATTCAGGGTTGAAACTGCAAAGCGTAATGCGATTTTTGGTCGCTGGTGCGCGAGTGCTCTGACCAAAACACCCTGTGAGGAAGCGTGTAGTGAGCAAATATCTGCTAATTGATGTTAATGTCAAGATAAGAGGAGATATTAGCCCGACATCTGCTCAAAAGTAGGGTTGGGATGTCTTTTGTCTGAAGCTTGTGTTGTGTTTACGTTTTTGTAGCGACTGAACAGATCTAAGCTCAGTTGTAGGACGGTAGTCTGTCAAGGAAGTAGCGGAGAATTTGTTCTTGTCATTTACACCAGGAGTCAAAGATGTTCTGTTTGAGTGGTTATTGTTAATTTGAATCAAACGTGCTTATTATTATTTCACGATTGTAGTTTCGTTTGGTCAGTCAGACATTTTGTCAAGCCCATTTATGGATGAAATAAAATGATAAGCAAAACAACTGTTTTTAATTTTCTCTATACTACTAACTGCCACAACCTGCGTTCACACAGCCTTGTTATGAACGACCACAGTAATTTATTTCATTAACACCGAAGTAAATTGATCATAAATGAAATGATCTTCATAATAAGACAGTATATAAGAAATTAGTTAGCAAAAAATCTAGTGATTTTAATAGAAGTTTTAATAGAAGCTCAAGAAGCTCATTCTACTACGGCACGTCTACTCTTGCACATCGTACAAGTACACAGGAGTACAGCCCGAAGTGAAGCGATGGTGAAACGTTGTAGTAAAGTTACGAATGTCTTACAGAAGTACTCGATCACACAATGTTATTTACATTGCGCACTAGTTACAAACGCGCTGTGAGCGTACGGTGGAGGGCACGTGCAAATCCCTGCAAAGTGTAAGTGAGGGAACCAATGGAAAAAAATCGGCCTCAAAACGCTGGGGTGCCTCTAAGAAAGCCGTCTTGAACTGAAGATAATTCCCAGAGAGCAGCACCCAAGTCAATAATTCAATATGGCTTTACCTGAGACGAGTAAGTCACAATCTCTCTGGAGCAGCCTTGGTCAAATTTGATTACTGAAATTGTCTGTGTGGCTCTCGTGAGTGTGTACAGCCTTGCCGCTATCTCTCTCTCTCACAGTTCTTTGTATGTACAGTTTTGTCGCTCTCCTGTGTGTGTGTGCGCACAGCCTCGTCTCTCTGTCTCTCTCTTTTGTTTGTGTGTGCACAGCCTCGTCTCTTTCTCTCTCTTTTGTTTGTGTGTGCACAGCCTCGTCTCTCTCTCTCTCCCTTTTGTTTATGTGTGCACAGCGTTGTCTCTTTCTTGTGTGTGTGCCCTCGTTTCTTTTTCATGTATGTGTACAGCCTTGTCTCTCTCTCTCTCTCGCTCTTGGGACGTCATTTGACATTTGTCCTCCAAATTTTGCGAAGTGAATAGGAAATACTTCACCTGTCTGGTGTTAGTGAAAGCCAATAATAAAAGAATAAATATCTAAAAGTTGAAGAATTTAGTACTGCAAAATTTTTTGCGCAATTTTTAGTGTCATAATGATCAAAAGTGAGTTGGTAAAATAGAAACCTTGAAAGCTATAAAATTCACCAATTTTATAATGTACAAAGAGTGTACGAAAGTTCATGCTATTTTCAGAAAAATTGTTGCGCTCATCGTAAAATGAGAAAAAATGACCAAGAAACAAGAAAGGATACGAGGGTTTCACACCTTTATGCTCACCAAAGCCTAGTGAATTTATTTGTGTGCTTCTTATGAGGACATATAAGTAGCAAATACCAAAACCAACTTCGAGATGAGCAAAGGAATCGTGAGCAGCAAATGATGATTCATAACAATGACGGGTGTCATCGTAACAACCCATCGGCCATACAACAATAAATAATGAAAGTAAAATAGCGAAATAGCCACAACAAAAGAATATCAAACTACTGAATGAAAAAATAAAATAAAATGAGATTAGAAAAGAAGCATGTTTAAGAAAATAACAACGCCTCGCTAATCATGACAAATATGGAGCAATAAGGCTCCTCATCACAACAACACATCGGTCCGTCCTACGTGACGACGCTGACGTCACCTGCTGCAGTCTAAGCACGCGTCACGCCCGTCTCCTGTCACGGCCTTTGTTATTTTCGACGAGGGTTAGTTCGGTTGATATCAATCTTTTAAGTGGTAGTTAAATCGTAGAAAATCTATACGAAGCTGATGAGTTTTTTAATTGAATTTCGTTTATAATGCACCCTCGCTCGATGATGATTTGGTTTTGGTCAGATTCGATATTGGAAAAATCATAACATCACGTTGAGGGACACTTTTATACTCTTCTTCGCACTACTAAATTTTCTGTCCATGATCAGAAATCCCTCATTTCTTGTATTGGAATCTTTAGGTGTACTTTAGGTTAAGAATTAGACTACGTCTTAAACGTTGAAACCTATCGGGCCTGATCAGAAATCACCTTTTTCCTGTACTGCATTCTTTATGGTGTACTTTTCGCTAAGGGTTTAAATTTACTTAAAATGAAAAAGCACTTATTTCTTCAAAAGGCAACTCACTGCCGGTCGCTGCAGCCAGCTCAGAAGACGGGTTGTGTATTCGCGAATATTTCTTAACATTCATGATATAAGAAACATATCATGAACAAACATCCTCCCATAAATATCCAAGTCTAATTTAACGATTTTGTGTCACGAAAACAGGAGACATTAAAATTCCTCTGATAGGCTGTACTCTGACACTATGATAGATTTATTCTAAAAATTCATTATTTTTCTTTCGGATTTCAGAGAGAATTCATCGTTCAAATCTTTCTTAATCGATTTTGGCTTTTTTACTGCGAAATTATTTTACAATTACAAACGTGCTGTCACGTTCTGATCTAAAGATATATTTGCTTCTTAATAAAAGATTTTCGTGCTCTTTTTGCTCATTTATTGCTCATTTAATCATTTATTCATCAATTTTCTCACACCTGCTTTTCTAGAACTTCAACGATCTGTCATGTGTTTATAAGTTTTGCTTAAACGTCTTAAGATCCTTTTAAAGCGCTTCTTAATCCTTTTTTACTCATTTGTTAGGAGAAAGTGAACGAAACGAGCAGGAAGAGAGCCGACAGTTGGCCCCAGGGTCCGGAAATGGACAAACATTAATGTACGCTCATAAAAAGACGCGCACTTACGCACGTACCATTCTGCTCAGGAGATAGAAGAAGTTCAGCGGAATACGTACAGATGGATGCAAAAAAGGTGGTGTCACCCGGCCCAAAAAGTAAAAACGAGGGGAAATAAGATCATTGTAAAAGTTCAACGGGTACCAAAAAGTGATGATACCTTCCAAATGGAGAAATAGAAATTTGAAAAAATTAATAAACGATATTTTGAGCGTTTGTTTCTGAACCATGAGCTCTGCAAATGGACCGCTGGGGGCGTCGAGCCAAGTCTTACTTCTTCCCACGAGCATCGATTATTATCTATAATTTTTTGCCTTCCAAGTATTTGTATAAATCATTTTGTAAATCGGGTGATGAAAAAATGAAGCCGAGAAGTACTTAGGGTTTTTCTACTTATGTACTATTTCGGTAGAGTAGGATCATGCAGTTGTATACTGCAGTTCGAGTGCAGGAACATTTTCCATAATAATCATGTACAAATACCTGAATAAAAATCATGACCCACACGAATATGGGTAGAAGAAATTATTCACCGAAAAATGCTTCTAGAAATGTCACTTACTCTCTTCAGATTGAATTCTTACTCTTGAACAGACGGGTCTCAAGCACCCTTGTTAATTTAAATAAATCATCAGTAACTTATTATCGGCTGCGAAATGCACGTTGTATTCTCAAGTCATAATTTCTCATGAAAATATTAAAAAACTGGGGTTCTGCTATCGCTGAACATATTGCGAAATAAACAAAAAACGTGTAATGACATTAAAAGTAGGTGCCTTATTATTAATCAGAGAGAAATGTCAGAGAGGAAATGTTGCAAAACAAATAAAAAAAGAAGGCATCAAAAATGCACTTCTACTGACGAACGAATCCTGGAACCAAAAAATCGTGTTTAAAGTCCCATTAACTTTACGAAGCAGTGGTTTCCCGCTGTTTGTCTCACACGGGCACGGGAGGTTGTGACCAACCGGTGCGAAGGAAGGGGGGTGCACGACATAAGGGAGAAGGGGGGGGGCAAGGAGTGTGGGCTGGGTGGGACAATGGTTCTTCAGTTGGCCTATTTTCACGTGTTGGAGGGACCGAGGCAGAGACAGTTGTATGCAAAACCGTCATTGACGCGCAGAATTTTAAAAATAAGAAGGCATTATTGTTATGAGCGGCTCTTCACCAACATAAACATTTGCCCGGTGCTGTGGTGGGTTCCTGTGTTGTGATTTCCGTCCGTGAATATATTTTCACATTGATAATAATATGACTGAGTATTCTTATTAAAATTATATGTATAAGTATTCTTATTATTATCATTATACGCCATCTGGTTACGGTGACAGTAACCCATTTTTCACGGAAATAATTACTCTGAAAGTCATGTATCCTTACTGTAACATTCACGTGGCATATTTACTACATAAATACAACATAAACGAAAGTTGACCCTTCACGAGTTGGTATGACTCTTAGGTCACACGTGAATTTAATTTCTTTATCACTTTAACATTACTCTAAAGGACATAAATTTACCTTTCAGCATCTGGTAACAAATGTGACGAGCAAAGCGTCTGTTGCAATTAATTCATTAACATTTTTATTAAAGCATTCTCTAAAACAAGCAAACACTAAACAAAAGCAAAACTCAATTCACGACGAGAATGCCAGCCCAAAAGTTTAAAGGTACCTTGAACTGAATTAAGTACGCGTCTTCATCACGTAAAATAGGAACATGGCGAGCAGAGTATGTTAACATAAAATAGAAATGAATATCCTCCTGTCCAAGCACGCAACTTTAATTCGGCCGTGCTTAGGCCTCGTGCTGTGACTGTCTTTGACAGAGAATTCCCTCAGCACGTGTATACACCACACACTTGGGCGACTCCAGAAGTGATTACGTTGATGAAGCTCATTTTCTTTCTCCATTTCAAGGATAATTAGAGCGAGGTGCTGGGGCTTCATTTACCATTTCAATACACAGCGGGCCTCACTATACATACATACAGAAGGGCTCTCACTATACAGGCCCGACTATACTCAGCCACACAGAGATGCCTTGTGTAAAGTGATGACCTTCCTACAGCCCCTGCCTGCCCCAGACCTCATCGCGCTCCTCTCCACCACTTTCCAAATTCCTAGCAGTGATAGCTTATCACCTTCAAGTACGCAGAAGGTCGTTACACTAATTGGCCTATTACAAATTATATTCCGCTCAGACTACGAATAGGACATTAGTAAAAGGTTCGTAAGTCTCCTGGACTCCCTCATCCACTTTAAGATTATTTTTGAATAACTGAGATTGTAATCCATCATAGTTTATTCTGCGCAAACTGGGAATAGATTATAATTTATCATAGTTTATTCTGTGCAAGCTGGGAATAGATTGAAATCGATCATAGTTTATTTTACGCAAACAGGAAAACGTTTGTTGTTATACGACGATGATGTTAGGTTGGGTTGATATCTACTTGGTTTGTCTCGTATGTACGAAGAACTCGTCATCCAACGCGTTATTTCATGATTTCGTGAATCATATCGAACCGCTTACTGTTCTATTAATTAAAGGACTTCATGAACATATTTTTACAGACGTTATTTCCCTATTAACCCACTTAAATTTGTCGGCCTATTTTACTGAGTGAACCAAAAGAGATTGATGGCTCTGCTTACAGCCCACGCAATGCAAAACTCATTGTTTTGTACGCATGACTTTTGTTCGTCAAATAGGCCCGAAATAAGGTGTATTTTCGAAAATTTAGCTTATAGTGTACAGAATTACTCCTTATGCGCAGACTGGGAATATAGGTCCTAGTAAATTTCACAGTTTGTTCAGTCCGACCAAGGACAGTGTGTCTCAAGAAATATTGCAATTATGATCATTTGTCTCAAAATTCAATGATGTGAAAATAGTGAATTACTATCACAGATTCTCAAAACATAACTAAAGCCAGGAATACATGAGAGTAAAAGTACCTAAATAGCTTCAAAGATGAGTAAAAATTTCCGTGAAAGCGTTAATACAGGCCTATGGTTTAATTAATTTCACACTTGCTTGATATGATAGGATGTGTCAGTCATTTAAATTGGCTACCTATGTCCCCAGACATGAACCAATTAGAAAATTTATGGAAGGACGTAGAACGACAAGTTAGGTGTCGAGAAGATCGTCCACGCACTGTAACCGCACTACGAGATCAGTCGATACAAGGGTGGTTTAAAATCAAACAAGTATACAGTAGGACACTTGCCGCCATTATTCGTGCTAGTGGAGGTCCCGCGCCATGTTAGTAGCAGATGATTAATTCTGTGTCCGGGGAGAGCGTTAGTGAATGTGTTGGTATAATTATAAAAATTTAATATACGTAAGTTTTTAAACATAAAAGCTAATGGAAAGAACAGAAATGTAAGCGAATGAACATTCAATAGTGCAGTTCTTGTGATGAAAGGATGAACGAAGGGCACTAAAGCGTGTTAAATTAATTCCCGTGTTGTGTTATAAAGTTTAGTTGCAAGTCAACCGGAAGCCAGGTGCGATGTGAAACATACGAAAACGCGTGAAACTAGGCTCAAACTCGGAGATTTCCATGATCTCGAAAAGTGATGCTCAAGTGGAGCAGACCACAAACTCGAAGATTTCTAGGACCTCAAAAACTCTCGTAAATTTTACCTTTACTATTAAGTGAGCTTTTACAAAGCTAAGAACCTGTCCACATGAGTGATGTACAATTCGCTAAGGCAGACCTGGTCAACTGCATCAGGGAACTTTCTCCATAATCTGTGGCGTGGCCCGATCGAAGCTCCGCTATTGTGCTGATAAACTGCAAGGGGCAGCGTAAGAAATCTTTACCAACATTGTGAAGGCGTTCAATTGAGACCCAACTGTCCCACATATGCTCGAATTCGGTTTAATTATTACAGTACGTGAATGTGGTGAGGAGCAAGTTACAAAAAATTTCACGCCAGTAGCCTTAACCTCGACGGTCATCAGAATTTTTGGGAATATGATTGTGGAGTTAATGATATGGTGTTATTAAAACACTCGTCGAGCACTTTATAAAGCACCAGCGTGGTTTTTGAAATGGAAGGTCATGTCTCTCACAGCTATGTTGCATAGAACACCAAGGGTTGATAACACAAACATTAGGGAGCGAAAGCACTCCAGATATTGTATACTTTGATTTTGCAAAAGGTTTCGACTAGGTGGACTATGGAATCCTGCTAAAGAAGCAAAGAGCGCGAGACATCGGAGGGGCGCTTCTGAGGTGAAGTCACTGTTTCCTAACGAAGTCTAGAGGTTGCTGTAGACGGGCACGGTTCGTCAGAATCTCTAGTGGAGAATTGAGTACCGCAGAGATCTGTGCTGGGGTCATTACTGTTCCTCGTCAGACTTTTCAGCCTCCTGTCAAACAACTTGAGAACGTTTGAAGGATCTTTGCAAGCATTCAAGCAAAAATAGGAGAAATTTCTCAGATCAGTGCCTGATTGGCCAGGGCGGTCTATCCCCATGGGGATCATTATCCCCATTATAATCCCCATTAAAGGCCAGGGGCCCCATTGTCATCAAGCTACGGAGGAGAACAGACTACCTCAAAACATCGCTAGGGCGAAACGGTGGCACACCAGTGTGATCGGGTCGTGAAGGCCCAAACTGCTTCACTGTATTCAAGGTATGTTGTGTATGGGTTGTGCATATATGTTGTCTGTGTCATACGTATGTATGTTATGTGTGTGTGATGTGTATGTGGGTTGTGCATGTGTATGGTGCAAGTGTGTAGTACGTGCATGTTGTTCATTATGTTGTCCATGTGCGTTATGTTATCCATGTGCGATATGTGTGATGTTAGCGCTTGCTGTGTATATGTGTTGTGCATGTGTTTTGTTAATGTGGGTTGTGCAAGTGACGCACAGTCATAAGCACTCTGACTTTATCCACGCACTCTGACTTCAAAAAAGCTCCATGATAGCATTATTTATCAGAATTATCTCAGAACTTTTCTTCCCCATATAGACGCCAGCATTTAAACTTCACAGTAACATTGTATACGAACAAAAAAGAAACATTCCGAGGACAGCTTTCCCTTTTCTTATCAAAGCTGCAGAGTATGAAGGTCAGCTTCAGCTGGCTAATGCAAACACGTCGGAACAGAGACCGTTAACTCATAGCTTTACGACTTAATATTTTCGTGGTGAGTATCAGAGTTACCGTGCCGCCTTACTAAATGTTTGATATAAACGAGCGTTGTTGATGTGCCTCGACAGACGTCTTGTAGACATACGTTACTGCCGACTCATGATCATGCACGAGCTGAATAAATATTTAGAAAATGACTGCATGTCTTGTAAAGAATGAATAAGGAAAGCCGGAAGAAAGAAAGCGATAAAAAGTTATTTCAGAAATAAATGTAGAGTTCTTCATGCATTTTTTTCGTACTGCAACGATTTAGAGGGTCGAATGAAGCATGATTCATCCGAAACTTCACATTTATTTTTAGATCTTGAACACAATCTTTCACAAAAAAGACGACATACTCGTCGCTAGCCACACCCAAGGTGGTTCCAAGCAAGCATTCAGAAATAATGACCGTCATCCCAGGGAAATGCTCTGCAACCCTTAAAAATACAATTCATTTTGACACACTTGTGTGTGTCATACGCCTGCCAGAGGACTGACTCACAAATCAGCGTCATGACACACTTATTGAGTCATGTGACACTTTTAGACATTCGAGTACACGTATTTGTGCCAATGGTGGCACACCTAGCGTAAGTCTAGGGTATTTCATGCGAAATTTTAACTCACTGTTGCTGTACATTAACGATACAGTTGGACTGATAAAAAAGATAAATATTAAATCAAAATTAGAACTTTTTATGAGCTTCGGTACCCGTGCTAAGTAACTAACCATAAATTGTTTTTGCAGTTTCCGTTCTGCATCTCAAAATGGCTTTAGGCTCGTACTTGAAAACCACAGCAATACAACTATATCATAAAGAAGTGTTAGCACTGAAACACCAGCATTCCTTCTACAAAGCATCACTTGGCCACGCACATCCTTGAGATCCTTGGAGTCAGTTTGGACATCACGGCCCAGGCCACACTGATGTGCCGCCTTTTTTGGAAATTCCGTGCTTTAATTACCCTTTCCCGAGGGAAAACTGCGCCCTGGAGTATTACTGTGTCTACATATGCCGTTTTTCCATGCAGCTTTAAGTAGATGAGTAACGGTTGAACACTTAGATGTGTCGATATTTTCTGTTGACATTTACGTGTAAGGCAAAGTACTAAAGTACGCTGTAAGTAACATACAAACACGAGTTCGTTCAAACCTGCCGATTCTCATAAAGTCTTTTTACAGTTCTACTTATCAATTATAAATGAAACTGGTACGATTCATATATTAGTTCGACTTGTTCCATTGTACTCTGGGGTTATCAAAGTTTTTTAGCACATTTAATTACACGGTATAATTCAAATTATTTTATCTCATCCGCTTCCTTTGTAATTACATTTTAAAAGTGTGAGGAGAATTTATACACACATCGAATTGTTAAAATAACATCCTGGGATGAGTACGTTCCGTACCGAGTAGGAGGTCGGTAAGAGAAGCTTGGCAGGTGCGTCGCGCCGTGTGGGGCCTGCAACATATGATGCACAAAGGCGATCTAAAAACCCCAAAAAATCTTCGTTTGTGTGAAAACCGTCGTTTGTGTGGTGCATTTCTCGTGCGACTGTAATGCATAGCTGCCATACCGACGCGAGGCAATTGTTCGTTAGCGTTCTAAATAAATTACGCAGTGGAAGGTTAAGCAAACAAGCACTTATGAATCAATCTTAGTGTTAGGTAAATTTGACTGGCGCGTTGCAGATGGGTTACATATCGCCATGTTGAAATTTACCAACGAGCCAACCATTAATAATGCGGGTGATCATCGGGATACTTACAATCGTGAGGTATTTATTTTCAGTACCTCTTGATTGGTGTACAAAATTTTTAGTTTCAGGTGTTCGGAAGGAGAGCTCTAGTGTGAAGAGTGCGCTTTTTGAGAACTTGGAACTTAACATTTTAACACACAAATCAAGTGTTGCTTAAAAAGGATCGTCATTTCTCCAGGATTGGCTGAAGTTTTGTGACTTAGAGCAGGTGAAGTCATATTATTTACATTTTCACGTACAAAAACAATCCCACGCACAAAATGCGAGTATTGAAGTGTTCGACAGGGACGCAAGATGTTGTTCAAGAGGCAGCCATGGCACCCATCTTTGGTGAGTGCCGTGGACTGGCATTGCCAAATTTAGAAAGTCCGATTTCACCTTTTTTCTGCAAACCCATGAGTCAGAACAGTACAATTCCCCTAACGAACCGATGTGTCATACTATCCCAGGTCAAGTGACCTAAAAGCTTGCCTGAACGAACTTCAACACTGAGTCTCAAAGTGACCAAAAGAGGATCCCCAAAGTAACTTCAGGGAAACCGTATTTTCATTCACAAGTTGTCCTCGAGTATTCATAAGGTTTTCGTAAGTATCCCTAAGGTCCCCAACTCATCCCCTCATCAACAGCAGGTGACAACAAAGCGCAGAGAGATCACAAAAACTGAAGGAGATGAGACGACGGATGACGAAAGAACCATGGATGAGATCAACGAGCCCGAAATAACGATTGTTTGCCAGCAGGATGCGGGATCTGTGACACAGGTCTGAATACCGATGAGAATATAGAAATCATACGAAATCAGAAAGCAATGGAAAAATGAGTGCGAAAAAGAGCCTACATGGTATAGATAATGTAGCACTAGAGTGACCAGCAATAAGCACAAAGGACGAGTATGGCTGATGAGGCTGGCTGGCTTGGGCGTCTCCCTGTGCCTCTCTCAATGTCACCCTCTGGCGTGGTGCTGGTGGTGCACACGTGTGTGGTGTGGTGGTGGTGTCTGGTGATGGTGGTGGTGCTGGGACGCACATGTGTGATGTGTTGGTGTGGGTGCGCACATGTGTGGTATGGGTAGTGTGGTGCTGTTTGGTGGTGTGATGTGGTGATGACGATATTATAGTCTGCTTGCAGCGAGGGGAGCACAGACTGTCAGTAGTAGAATAATTATTGCATAAATTTGTTACCTTTCCATACCTTCCATGAAATGTGAGAAAAGCCTCAATATTCTATGTACAACATGTAAAACATAATTTGAAAGTGTTTTATATAGTGATAATTTTACCTCCGGAATGTTGGCTATTACAATCACCTAATTAATGTACAAGATAAAGCTGATACAAAAAAGGACAGAACTCCATAGCATTGTTATGTCATACATGTACATGTAAATGAAGCATCTGAAAATCATGGATTGAATGTAATTCATTTTCAAGCAGTACACTCAAATTATCAATGAATTAGATTATTTTTCGGGTTGATTTTCTCGCTTAGGAAAAAGAGCAGCTCGGTGAGCCTCCTATTCACGCGTCGTTTCCACTCATGGACGTCGCTGTCGTGGTGCAGCGTCGGCTCCACTACTAGTGACACGAGGTGTCCAACTGTTTAGTGTCCAGGGTCTACCTAGTGACACGACGTGTCCAACTAGTGGCACGGTGTGTTCAACTGTCTAGTGTCCACGTGCCCAGTGTCCAACTAGTGACACGATGTGTCTAACTGTCCAGTATCCATATATCCAGTATCCATATATCCAGTATCCATATATCCAGTATCCACTAGTGACACGACGTCAAGAAATTACTGGAATCCTTCCGCCTATAGCCGTCAACGTAGCCGGGCCTACACTGTTCATTATACCAAGCGTTGAACGAAAAAAATACGTTACACAGTTTGTTTATGAAGGGGTCCTTATATATGCGTATGCATGCAGGGGTATTCCTTGTATTATACATATAATGTATATCCTTGTAGAAGTAGATTTCGTGGGATAACGGCAGTTGTTGCGCAGTATGGAAGTTTGATTTCAGAATGCATATCAGGTGGTAAAATGTTTGTGTCAACGTTATGCCCTCGATGTCAGTCTGTGCAAGGGACAATGCATAGATGGTGTGATCCAGTGTGATGTAAATATGAAGTAATATTGGTTTTGACGGCGTACGACTTGGTTAGAAGCCCAAGAAGGGAGCCCTCGGCTCACTGCTGTTCCCACTTTCTATTCTATTCTTTGTCTTTCTTAGCAAATGTTATGTGTTAGAACTCAATTGGCTGAGTTACGTAATGGTTGCCTCCAACCAACCGCAATTCGATTGTACACATTGCACACGTTGTACACGTTGTACACGTTGTACACGTTGTACACGTTGGACACGTTGTATACGTTGCCTACGTGAAAGCTTACAGATTCATCAGATTTCCACCTTCCAATATTGTCCAACTGAGAAATAAAATTCCTACTCCCCTACGTATCGTTGTTTCAGTTTTATAATACCACAACGCAAAGAGAAAAAATCGAAATTTTACTGCCTTTTAAACTAAGACCTCAGGTGCTCGGTAACCTCCGTTTGGACCGTAGTTCCCTTGTCTACCTTTTTTTTAGCCGGAACGTTTTAAATTATCTATAATTTTTTCAACCCATATATTTTCATCAAATATATTGAAAGCTTATCGATATATCAGCGAAAAATTTAGACTGGATTCATGCATGCCGAAGTTGTGGGGGCTGGCGTAGCGCTGGCGGTTGTGCAGAACTCCAGGTGTGTCTTCTGAGAGGGACGGACGATGCCTGAACGAGTTGTGCCTCTTGCGAAATTTTCTCACGCGTTCAAAAATTGGCATAAATTATAATTCACATGCCAGTACTGTGTACTTAATTGACCCTTAACTTAAGACAAGTATAATTTTTGTGATAAGATTTTATTTTAGCTACGAGAGAAAAGGAAAACTATTTGGTAGTCTGACGAAACGATCTTATATTGTGGCATGTGTCCTTTTAAGGTTCGTTAAATACTCGCGTGCCATACATGGCACTTGTTAAAATGAATTAACGTCATTTGCACCATAAATAGCACTTGCCATAATTTTCCCTACATAATCGTGTTGTGCCATAAATGACGTATACTTGAAATTTTATATAATTTTTACTTGTTTGGTGCCACTTTGATGAGTGTAGGACTAATTGAGCTCTCCGAAATTTATTCGTATTCAAAATCGTTATTAATCATATTCATTACTATTCATCATCAAAGTTTTTAATCATAATTACTTTTAATTATAATTAATCGTCATTAAGAGTTATTGTCATTAACTATAGCTAATCATACTTAATCGCTATTAATCTTAAAGAGCAGAGTTAGGAAGCGTCTGTCGAGTTGACCCATCTGTGTAAATGGACCGAAATAGAATTTGAAAATTGTTATTGCGTCAAATAACTTATGCTCTCTGGCTGACGAATTGAGAAATTATTTGGTTAAATTATTTCAAAACATTTAGAATAAACTTTATCGGAGCAATTAATAGTGTGATTTCGAAATTGGTCACTTGGACCTGGTCGTTCTCCTGATGCTGAGCAGTGCAATCCTCTGTCCTACACCAAGGACATCACGTCGAGCTCAGCTGCGCTTCCTTCACTTAGGCACTACCTACAGCGGCCAGAATTTAAAGGCCGTACAAGAAGAATAGAAAATTTCAGCATTTTTCTGAGCACCAGCTCGACCCCACCGTCCCCGGCAGGAGACGCGCCTCTATTTACACTTAGAACGAATTTGGGAGGTGAAACTGAAAGTGCGCTCGCCTGTCGCACGGTCAAATTTGGTGTTTCATCGTTCGCTAATCTTTCTAGGGTAGAAATAAAACGTTGGAGTCATTTTGTGAATAGATTTCCTGCGGCAATTCTCTCGCAGGAAATCAAAGATCCATGGCATTGGATATAGAAGAACCGAAAGCTAGGACATGGGAAAAGGAGCTCACTCCTTGTAGCGTGCAAAATAAAGCGTCATTAATTTGCCTAGAATAAGTTTGGGCGTTCGTACAATGTTTAAAATAGTGGTTTTCAGCTCAAAATTGAAATGTCTCAGCAAGAACACGAACACACCCACCTTTTGAAATCAGGGTTCTCCGAATTAGTCCAACTCTTTTGCCACAAACAAGACAAGAATTCAGAAAAAAGTCCTAAAAACCGTAGTTCGTTCTACCAATCACAACTGTGAAACTTTACCTCATTATTTGAACACGAACCATTAAAATACAAATCAAAAGAACAGCTGCGCTCGACACCACTTCCGCCACAGCGGACAGACGCGCGGTGCGTCGGCCACATTCCGCGGAGCAGCGCAGGGCCGCGGCGGCCTCTGTCCCTCCAGGCTTTATGCATACTAACTCAGCGCACTCGTCGGGGCTGCTGGAAAAACAATTTTCAAATACAATTAATGATAGTGGAAATGTGTTTTTAGAGAAGCTTGATGAATTTTTTACCCTGTTGTTAGTCATTAATTGAAGCGAATTTGTGTTACATGCGGTTTAAATAATTCCACGTGATCGTATAATAATGTAGACAGAAGTCGAAAAATTACCTGGGGTTTTAAACTGGGCTGGAAGTAGAACAGGAGCTTGAGATAATGCTCACCTGCAGAATAGTGCTGGTCATTGAAACTTGGCATTGAAACTTTGCATTTGAACTTCACATTGAAACTTTGCATTGATACTTTACATTTAAACTTCACATTGAAACTTTGCATTGATACTTTGCATTAAAACTTTGCATTGAAACTTTACATTTAAACTTCATATTGAAACTTTGCATTGAAACTTTCTATTGAAACTTTACATTTAAGCTTCACATTGAAACTTTGCATTGATACTTTGCATTAAAACTTTGCATTGAAATTTTACATTGATACTTTGCATTTAAACTTTACATTTAAACTTCACATTGAAACTTTGCATTAAAACTTTGCATTGTAATTTTACATTGATACTTTGCATTGAAACTTTGCATTGAAACTTTACATTGAAACTTTGCATTGAAACTTTGTATTGAAACCTTTCACCTTTCATTGAAACTTTACATTGAAACTTTGTATTGAAACTTTACATTGAAAGTTTGCATTGAAACTTTGCATTGAAACTTTGCAGGCTTCGTTACTGTGTTTACTCCTCTCTTGCTTGCTCGGTGCTTCACAGTCGGAAGAAGAAACCTGATGTCACGGAGGTACCTGGACTGGGCTTCGGCGCCCCATTAATCTCTACGAGAAAAAGAAGAAGAAGAGGAAGAAGTAGAAGCAACGCGGTCGCCTATGCTGAATACCAAATACACGGGCGGCCTCTGTATATTATCAGCTGAATATCAAATACACGGGCGGCCTCTGTATATCTTCAGCTGAATATCAAATACACGGGCGGCCTCTGTATATCTTCAGCTGAATATCAAATACACGGGCGGCCTCTGTATATCTTCAGCTGAATAGCAAATACACGGGCGGCCTCTGTATATCTTCAGTAAATAATGGTGTAGGAATGGCTTACGCTGATGCCAGTCAGAGCTCTCCGAAGCCTCACGAGCTGCTGAGACAATCAACGAGGCGTGACTGTGCTCCCTTCTTGTGCTAGGCCAAATTTTAAGATATAAAATGTAGAGTTAGTAATTTCTGAAAACGTGGGGAGGGATTCGTATAATAATAGATTTATTATATCTAACGAAGGTATTTTTTCTGCAGTACAATGGTTTCATTTAAAATGGATCGTACAAGGCTGTCAACCATCAAAGCTAGTTAAGAGCCAGAGATAAGCCAGAACTAGTTTTACCTTGTCTGCTACCTTTTTTTAAAATCTTTTTCATTCTCTGAAGGCAATTTTCAATCCAGATCGAACTTACTGCCAGGATTGAATATTGTTGGGTAAATTTTGCGTGGATTATAAATTTCTCTTTTCAGGGAGATACTGTTTCTCGCACTGATATCCATACACTGGGTTGTTGAAAGAATTGAAGTATCGGAGAATATTGCTAATTCCACATAGAAGGAAAAATTGTGTGCACCCTACAAAAAGCGTTCACAACGCATTTTCATAACACAGACTGTCACTTAACATCTGCACTTACACAACTCAAACGCAACGCATTTTGCAGAATTGCCCGACGGCTGCAAAAGCTTTCAATTTACCTTGACGAGACCAGCAAACCCAGCCCAAAACTTCTCAATGTAAGGTCAGGTTATAATGATAAACGTTGGTTGCAAATTACGCAAGGGCGTTATGCAGGTCACTACTATCATCTGCTATTGCGGTTGCCGTGTAATTGGCTCTGCCCTACTTTGTCCTGCAAAGTTTGGAGTCTGTGGTCTGCCCTGTCATTTATGACGAGGCCGGCACTGCACGACTGAGGTGAGCTATGAAACTATATGTGCACGTAGGCGAACAAATTCCTCGAATAGAATTATTTCATTGTGGTGATTCGGTCCCGGCAGTAATCTGCGTCTCTTTTAAGAATTACCCGACCGCTATATAACATGTTATTCCAACTCTCTTGAAAGTTACGCTGATTTAACTTAGAGGGAAAACATAACTCGTTTCGCTTTAACTTCCGTATAAAGTGATACTGAAATTAAGTCTTTCCTCAATTATTTTCTGACAAATAGCGTTCATATTGGTAAAGTACATTTGTGCATTATGTTCTGAATTGATCGACGAATAAGTGTAATTTACTACGCATGGAAGATTTCTTTTAAGAATATGACTGTTATGTAGTATGAACTGTGGTGTGATGAATTCTTAGCGGAGTTGTTGTTAATTTTCTCCATCATGACCAGGAGGATTTTTATAACCACGATTGTTGATGAATCGTGCGCTAGAGTACAGTTGGTGGTATGAAACTTTTGAATGCGAATAGCTAGTTATTTTTCTATCAGCATGCTTACCACATACATTGCGTAAAATTGTCATTTGCAAATGAGTGAAGAATTTTATTGACCCTCATACATTTTACAATTCAAGCCATTTTGGCGTACATTCAAGTTCTTATGGAAATTGATCGTCTATATTTCATTCCTCAATACTGTAACTTAATTGCTCGACTTTCGATGTAAATTTAAAATCAAAAACAAATGTAGATCATCTTGCTATTGGATTTTGTTAAAGTTGCGTCTGTAGTCGGTTTCGATGTTAGCCATCGTCGATATTGGCCATTTGATCAATTTAAATCAATGTCAACTCGCCACAAAATAATTTTGTTTTGCTTGCATCTGCGACTTCCACGAAAACCCTGCAGTTTGAGAGAAAAAAATAATGCTTTTTTGATGTAAGATTCATACCAAATCTGGATGAAGAGTGGCTCTAAAATTAATGCTCTTGAACTATAACGAGTCTGCACATCGGAAGTCTAGTGTCCAGGGCTCTTTTTATGCACGAAATTTACATACGACAACTTAAGGTGTGTATGCTAAATTCGTCAGCTTAGCTCGAGATTACAGTCAAAAGTCCAGTGTATGTGTGTGTGTTTGTGTGTAGAGCTTTGCCGCCCCACCGCTGTCCCAGAACAAGGCACTTCATCTGAAACCTCCGTCCGGAAAAAGGATCGTAATTGAATTTTTCACGTTTGTGAACGCTGGTTCTCGTATGGAAATGAAAAGATGTGTGCGAACATCAAATGAAGGGTACAGCCAAGGAGATCCTGCGTTGAGAAAAAGGACGCTGCAGAACTCGGAGCAGTCGAGTTCAGTGTCCGGTGTCGGCAGGAGCTAAAGTTAGCGGTAATTTAGTCCACTTCTTCGCCCTATTAGGACCAGTGCAGCTACGTTTACGACCCAATTTTGAAAGACAGCTGCTAGTTTTTGTACCGAGCCAATTGCAGTCTAATTGGAAAAATTCAGTCCTAGTTAAGTGAGCGCGATTTATAAATGTATTCTATATTACTTCAGCTCCATAAACAAATTTTTAAAACGAATGTCGGATTTGTCTATTTATTTCAGGTTGCTTTTTTTGGCTAACCGTTTACTTTCTGACCAACTTTTTACGCTTAGGACTTTCACGACTTTTGCTCCATCTTTTGAAACTCAGGCCTAGTCTGATTATTTTTCCTGAGTCCTGACAGACAAATGCGGATTCAGATATTCGAAGCCGTCAGATCAAAATGCAGTCTAATTTTCTCGCTTAATTCGTTTGTGAAGCATCGTTTTTGTTCAGTTACCCCGTGCTCGCAGAAAACGTTCTAACTTGACAACGCTTGGGATTGAACAGCTGCGGGCCATTTTCAAATTTTCTGACTGCCTCTGCTAATGCCTAGATTTCAAGTACGGAACGCCCTGAATTCAAATAAGAACAAAAGAGAAAATGATACTCGTAGGTCAATGACTTGAACATGGTAGAGACAACCCAATAAGGAAGCTAGCGAAAAAAAAGTGCACGTGCAGACCAGGGGTAGTAAGTATTACAAAGCACAGTTAGCTTAAGTTATTCTGAGGGTAAACACAACTAAAAACATTGACATCCCACCGTTTATTCTTCTTTTTTTTCCCCGTACTTCGAATCTAAGACGTGAAACGTTAGGTACCATATTGAATGAAGTCTGAAACTTCTCTTAATATAATAATTATTTTCATATGACGTATCAC
>VOMN01036170.1:0-13258 GCA_014899125.1 Orchestia grillus
GTAAAGAAAGCCTATTCACATCCTTGCCTCAAACAAAAAAAAATTTTTGTGAACCAGTGAATTATTAGAGCACTAGATACTAGAGCACGAACTTCAGGTAGAACTGTCGCAAATTTTGGCCATTTCGTGTCGCACATGATAGGACGGATCAGGAACGCCTTTCGAAGCCTTATCTTGCTATTTTTGGCTCTATGAAACTAGTAGTTCTCGATACGGGTATTGATTATGTATGTAGAAGAACTATCAGTATTTCAACTACCTGGAAATTCTATTTAACCGGTGTTCAATCCTCATTCTAAGTCTGTGATAGGTTTTGAAAAGTGAAAATATATCCGCACCGCTTAGCCCAGGTATTAGGTACAATAGAACCAATTTCCAAGCAGGAGCGAAGTGGGGAGCATGCAAAGACGCTCTATTGGAAACCATTATGGTCTCACCTTGGGTAGCATACGTAAAGAATGAAAAGCTTCTCATATTACCATATTAAAATGATTGCATATTTTCAAAATTTTTACATGGTGAATGTTTTCTTACATGGTGGCGGTTATGATAAGAGTGAAACAAAATTTTTTTGGACACAAAATTGGAACTTTTACTTCCAAAATAAATGGGCTCATCTCGTTACGTTGTACACAAGCCCACCTTCTGTATCTTAAATTTTGTACTGATTTAAAATTGGAAATTAACTGTGTTAAGATATTTCGAATAATGCACAGATACTCCCAAGAGCTCCATGGTACTCTCAAAAGTGAATATTTTACATTGGGAGCACTTAAGAAAACCTATCATTTTATGGCCTTTTTAAACCCTGTCCCATTTTTGAATGACTGGAACACGAAAAAAATGTGCTGAATAAAGGTGCACAGGTTTCTGATGAATTCCCAGGAGAGTAATTTGCATCCATCAGTAAAGTTCAAATACCCGATCCTATCAATAAGGGGATCTACGTTTGAAAGTATAAATAATTCATACTGTTGAGCCGAGCATCTATCTCATGAATGAGGAATTTCTTGAACGATCAGATCGATAAGATTCGAGCTTAAAACCCTCACTGGGTGCTTATTTTTAGAAGCCTAATATTCTTGTCCCACACTGATTGTCCGCTGACTCACAGCTCTAAATAATTAGAAACTATTTTAACTTTTGATGTTTCCTCGTAAGAATACCAGTGACACGATTGGCGGATGCACCTTTAAACCTGCATCCGAGCAAACCTGAAATCAGCATCCGACAAACCGAGTTTAATCAATAAAGCACGGACACATACAGCACGATTCTCGAGGCGGAGGTCCTGGTTGGCGTCTCCTCTGTCTCACTAAGCGAATTATCTTACTTAACATCTTCCATTTAAATTGTACTTCACATTGTCATCTGTTGTTCAATTTATTTTAATAAAAACATGAAAAGCTGCGTCTCTTCCAAGCCCTGCCGATAGTAGAAATCCAAGTCTTGTTAAGTTACTCTGATGACGATGCTGAAAATTATCTTTAAAAAATCATGATCCCCTTCCTTATCACGTGTCTTTGCAAAACCCCTTACGGGTCCTTCAGGTTAATTAAAAGAAAATCATCATGAGAAAAATCCCGAAATGGAAACGCGTCACAGAATCATGCATGACTTATCATCTTGAAATTAAATTTACATTTTTCGTTTTTTTGTATAAACTTACTTTACCAGATTTAGTTAGAAGTTCAACATATTCATTCTACAAGTTATAATCTAATGTTAGTCTTAGGTTTATGTATATTAGCTTTTTAACACGTTTTATGCTATGTGACACACCGATGGGTCATTTACCCTTTGACTAATCGGATCCTTTCAGGAATATGTAAATCATGTGATGTTGTGGACGAATTTGCGCTTTTCATTTATCAACTAATTCTCAGTGTTCCCTTTTTTACTACAGTGTTGGATGAAATAAAATCGGGATTCACTGTAACTTGAGTGATTCTTGACTACGGAGTGGGTACGTTGAACCGATGATACCTGACTGGTATCATCGGTTAACTGCTCTTGCTCACCATGACCAGAAGCAGGCGTTTGAAGATTGCAACCCGTTAGAAGTCGAATGTTCACCTGTGACTCTCCGTAAAAGCAAGTGCAGCAAGCAACAGAAGCATGTGATGAGTGGAACTCCTCAGGACTTTCAGCAAACTTACGAGTCTTGCACTAGCGTCGCTTAAATAGCAGCCAGAGATTGTGAAAATGACTGTGAAAGCCTAGGGAACTCTCAAATAGCCGGTGTTCTCAAAGCTGATCTGCTTGGTGGCGTTGAGGAAACCGACTTCCTGCTTCCCAGTCTTCCCTTGCCATTTGCAAGCATCTGAAACTACAGGTATTCCAAAAATCCTTGAAATGCAAGTTATGGTGCGCAGTCTCCTTGATAAACTTACAGGCAATTCAGGCACCAACACTAACAAGAATCTTAATTTTCATCCTTTCAATCCGAAAAAAACACCCTCACCTCTACATTCATCCATGGAACAAATTTCCGCAGTCAAAAGTAAAGGGAAGAACCCTTCTGATACCAAAGACGTGGTTAAGAAACATAGACTCGGAAATTCTGAAGAATGAAATTACTTAATTAACTGCTTCAACTGGGACTTATGAGCAGCATCTTTGGAAAAAAATGAAATTGAACATGAAGAGGAAATTACGAACAACCCACTACCTGAAAAAAATAGAAATCTCCTTAAATAACTACATATGTCATGCTACCTAGAACCCTAATATGTGGGAGGAGCTGGCCTCGTACGAGGACGTCAAGGCCCTCATCGCTGCCGTAACGCCGAGCTCGACGATGTGTAAACTTCCTCAAACTTGTCTGTTTTTAGAGACCGCCATTCATCGGTAGAGAAATGCTATTCAGGTCAAAATCAGCGAGCGTTCATTCTCGTTAATGGGATTTTAGGAGGTTTTACATGTCCAAAATGTTCTCTTGGGCGATCGAGTTACAATGTGGTCACAAAAACTATGTTCACTTCGTAGGCCAATGAGCACAGTTTCAAAATATTCTCTAATTCTTGTTTTGAGAATTTGTGGGCTCCATGTTCTAGGGGTGAGCGTGATGGCCTCGCATCCCAAAGGGCTAGGGTTCGAGCCTCGGCTCAATGGGCTTTTCACGCGACTGCGGAGTACTTCCCTTGGAAAAGGAAGTTTAAACCACACATTCCTCACATCCCCCACCACACCAGTAGTTGTAAGGCATTTAAAACCCAACGGTAAAACGTGTTGGAATGAATAAAGGTTCTTTTTAAAGGTTCTACCCTGAAAGATGTATTCACGGACACTGGCAGAAACTCAAGCTTCCTAATCATGCCTAGACATTTGTCTTTGCTCTCCCTGTTATTTTCCCTTAGTGTATATCGCAATCATGAAGTGCTTGGACAGCTGTTGTCACTATCCTGTACGGATTGATGTTGGCTAGAACCCTCTTCTACGATCAGTGGAGTTGACTCAAAACTGAAAGCTGACTGAAGTTTGCTGGACCTCTTGGCAACGATATTTAGACGAGCACTCAATTATTGACTCCAACTCGGCCAAAAAAATTAAGGCTGACTTGAAAAGCTTACTATTGTACTCCACCGTGAAGTGTATTCAAAAAGTTTGAAGGGGAGCATCCAATCGGAAAAAGAGTACTACATGATAAACATGTGAGTGTCGTACATCAGCCAAAGACGGAAGGAGAGCAAGATCACTTAAAGGCAGAGCTGGACAGCGCTACTTTGAAATGTAGCGGCCACTACAGCTACCGCTACATGCTCTAAATGTAGCGGGCGCTACCGCTACCGCTACACCAACTAGATTGTAGCGCCGCTACCGCTACCGCTACATGTAGCGCGCTACTGCCCACCTCTGCTATGTACTATGCTGGTGTTTAAATAATATTTAATACTATTAGGTAAAATCTAAAGGCTTTATCTAAAAATGTAGCGGTAGCGCTGTAGCGGCAAAACCTCGTATCGCTACTTAAATATGTAGCGGGCGCTACCGCTACCGCTACACCCACTAGATTGTAGCGCCGCTACCGCCACTGAAAATGAAGCGGCCGCTACATGTAGCGCGCTACTGCTTACCTCTGCTTAAAGGATAATTTAACCATGTACCAGTAAAAAACGTATGAATCTAAATATTTTATCCATAAGCTCAAGCATGAATTGTGGGAAATTTTCATCAGGACAATAGACTGCAACACTTCCGTTGGAGCAGTTTGAAATCACCATTAACATTGACGTCACCATTAAAGATTAACACCGTCGAACTCCAGATTTCCTGCCTATTAGACAAATCCAACACGCACTCCAAAGCTACTGAAATAGGTAAAGTCACACCGTCATATTCCGAGCAACGACATTGTAGACCGAGCAGTGAGGGATGGATATCGAAACGATTGGGCAGCTCTCTTCCAGCGTAATCTTCCGGCCGACTAACGTCAAAATTATGTACATACGAATAAAAGACAACTTCACATCAGTTGGTTTGAAATACTGGTCCAATAGAGGTCGAATTACTGAAACTGACTGTTTTTTATGAACCATCTATTCTAGTCTCGAGCCCAAAGCGTAGAAATTCGTACGGAGGGCGGAAAGATGTAACCTTGATTAGACTTTGTTGCCTTCATGCCGGGATAAATAAGTATTTTTTTGTCGTTTTGATGCGTGTAACACCCTACTTAGCAACTAATGCCGGCAGACTAAGACCCATGCTGCTCTAGCTCCTTGGGTGTCATAAATTTTATGCATCAAGGACCTTCCTATTTGACGAGTTAAGACAATTCCAGTTGAGCAACTCAAGCGTAGTAGATTTTCTAAGTGGTTAGTTAGACTTTCTTAAGAAACAAGCAAGGTGCAGTCCTAACAGCCGCATTGAGATATGTAAAACTGAGAAAAATTGACCTACAGCGAGATTCAAAATCTAAAGACTCTAACGCGTGATTAATTAAACTACGGACTTCTAGGAGCGAAGGATGAAACATGAACTCCTCAACTACGCCAATTATAAAAACAGCATCCATGACGACGTCAGCTGTTTGTACAGTTGTCAGTTGTCACACTCGTAGAACGCAGCCTGCAGGTGAGTAGGCATGCGTTACATAGGTTGAAACGCAGGAAGTTTGTTGTGTCTCTCGAGATTTCCTCATAGAAGAGTTGAGTTTACATTATCAAATAAAGTTGCCTTTAATCTTGTGCGTCCGTCAATATCTGCATCCAGATTCCAGAAGCTCGAGGTTGTGCCGCTCGCGCTCTCAGACAGACTCTGAAAGTTTTGTAAATGGAAAAAAATGCTAGTCTATTCAAATTATGTAGACATCCCGGATCATGATATGAAGCTATTGCTTTTTAAATATTAATTTATAATCTTTAAAAACTAAATAGACATTCTTTTGTTGTAGCTGGCAGGATGTATTCTCAAAAGTAGACTGTATTTAACTCTTCAAACTATTTCAAGTGCCAATCGTACTACATGTAGAGGTAGAAACTATTTAAATTTCTTATAACATATGTATTTCATCACTTTTTTTCATTTTGTATTAAGTGCTTGGAAATAAATTTTACTTCACTTAATTCTTTGTTATTGCTTATGGATAGTGATACATTTAAATTGATTGTCTTCAAATAATTTTTTCTCTGAGATGGATTGTTAATATATTACAATAATTTATTAGTTTTCTAAAATGATGATTAACTAAGTACAACAAAATGTTAACTAGCCTTAAAATGATTCCTAAGGTAGATAGAAAAAATCATAGAATGCATCTTGAACTCTAATGTTTTAAAGAAATATTTGTCCTAAATGTAACTGAATCATCAAAATTTAGGTTCAACATGATTTCAGTCCATAAAATTCATTGTGCAGGGGATCTTCTTATTTTTCATAATTATTTTATGGGAAAACTTTAGGTTAATCTTTATATTAGGACCTCCATCACAGAAATGAATTCAATGTAACTTTTTAGTGTATTACCCGTGTATGACAGATTTAAACATGATACCCTGCAGTCTGCACAATATCATATATTTTGAGATAATCATGATTTTATGACATGTTTGTTTAATTTTTACTTTAGGAGCCTCAACACAAATTCTAACAGTGCAATGGCATTTTTTGCATTTAAAAATGGTAATGAACAAAGCTTAATCAAAGCCTGGTTAGGATATGTCAAGTTAGATGAAAGAAACATTAGAAAAGGTTCTTTTATATATAAATACAAGAGCTCAATAGAAAAGATTCTTGTATATATAAATACAAAAGCTCAATTAGGGAAGATTCTTGTATATATAAATACAAAAGCTCAATTAGGGAAGATTCTTTTACATATAAATACAGGAACTCAGTTAGGGAAGATTCTTTCATATGTAAATACAGGAGCTCAATCATGATGCAAATCAAATGTGCTATAAAATTATCATTTGTAATACACAGGTAGCAACACATTAGAAAAATCAGATCTAATACATTTTTATGATAGGGATCTTAATGTCAAAGTTAACCTACATTTTATATACTGCAATTGTACTTTAATATTTATTGGGAAAAAACATTTCCTAACCTAACCTTTTTTAAACTAAGTTTATCCAACCTAATCTTGATTAACCTACTTAACCTTTCTTCATTTCTGTTAGAAATGCAAAAAATGCCCAAGTGTTGCCAGAATGTCTGTGTCGGGTTCTAAAGTGAAAATGAGCCAAATTATCCTTTTCTTTTCAGTAATTTTCAACATTGTGTTGAGGTTTAACAAGGCCTAGTCTTCTGGGATTTCATGTATTTGAATTGTATTTTACTGTTGTCCCATTTCTTTGCAACCTTATGCAAGTAATACATAATGCAGTTATTTATTATAGCTATTTGCTTGTGTTGGCATTAATTATAGACTTCTATTAATCTATTTTTGTACTTAATGGCTTGTTGCTAAGTTTTTAGAAGCTTCATGTGCTCATGTTTTGGGATATTTTTTATGCATTTAGACATTTTCTTAATTTTATAAGAATCAATTATGTGATATCTTGAATCACAAAAGCTTTTAAAAATGAATTTATTTATATAAAATTAGGCTAAAGACATGCCAATATATTAATACACTTCTTTACTACCTGAAAGCCATAGTTCTATATAGAAAAATATTTTTTTAGGCATTTTCTAAGAATTCATGTTTTAATGTAGAAAGTTAGCTCACCTGATTTGTTAAGGTACCTACATTATTAAGTTACAATGAAAATGATTCAATCAAAATGAGAACCATTTCAACCAAATCCTGTAGGCTCATTGGATGTTGACACTTTTACTAGCCAATGAAGTTGACATAGAAAAGTTTAGATAAATGCATGACATGGTGTACATTGGTAGACTCATGAGCTTGGTCATATGAGAGAGAATTTGATAGAAGAGAGAATTAGGAAATAAGTATGCTGTTTTTGTTAATTAATGTATATCCTTTATATAATAGTCCACAAATAAGGTCTTTTTAGGATAAGAATATGAAGAAAGCCATCAATGTTCTTTACCTGATCAAGAAATCAGATTCCTCAAAGGGGCATCTACTAGGGTTAGGTTTGCCTGTCATATGCTATGAGGACTGGCATCCCAAGCAGGCACTGTAAGTAATTAGCTATAAATAGGATTTAGGACTTCTAACTTACATGCCCACTTTGCATCTTTCAATTTTCACACATTTGCTGTCTTTTTGTCATTTTTATCTCTTCATTCTCAACTTGATGTTTCTATATGCCAAGGATTTTGTATGGGAACACACCTTATGCTTAGATTATTTCAAGTCCAAACTAAACAGTTTCCTCTCTGCTCTTTTGGGATCACATTTCATGTGGATAGAAAGCTTTGAATTATGACTGTGATAATATGTAATAATAGTAATAATAATAAAGCTGATGAATTTAAGTGAAAAAGAAATTTTCAAGCATTTTGTGTTTTGTATGAATACTACGAGTGGTCATCCATTATATATAGCTCCATAAAGTCATGAAATTTCATCTGCAACATGAAGTGTTCCATAAAAATCAGCAAGAAAAAATAGTGGAACTTTACTTGTAATATGATTGTTTAATTACAGGAATATTTTGAGTGAAGGGAGAAATGCTTTATTGAAGTACATAAAAGCTCTGTATAGTGTAGAAATTGAAAGAAATCTGAGCATTACTGGACAGGTGATGTCTTGGCAGACCAAGTGCTGTAGCCACTTTAATCCTGACATCCTTATGCTCCTGATTTCTATCTCGGGATACATAAAAGGAAAAAATTCACAAGATAAATACTAATTAATATCTTAAATAAATCAAAATGATACATAATTTGGAGAATCAACAGTGTAGTTCCAGAGATGTCAAATGAAGGAAACCTGGCCAGTACAAGTGAAGGAGTATAATTTTCGCCTTTGATACCAACCTTAATTTAATTGTGGCTAAAACTAATGTATACATTTTTTTATCGTACCTATCTATTTTTTCATAACTCATAAATACAACACTAATGGTAAAATTTCTTAGATTAGTAATGCCATATACTTCTGCCCTTTAAATTAGATGCAGTGGAATACTGTGCAAGTATCTCGAATAGCTTTCACATGTTGATGGCAGTAGGTACCTAATGTAACTATGCTAAACCCCTCAGGAAGCCATAGGGTTGTGTTAGTTAGGTTTGTCTATCTTATGCTATGGAGACTAGCATCTCCAAGGGGACATGGTTACCTCTGCCTTGTCTAAGCCTTCAGGACTTCTATCTTTTGTGCTCACTTTGCATTTTTCCATTTTCATGCCTCCTTTGCTGATAATTCATCACCTCTTCTTTCTTAACTTGCTGTTTCTATGTGCAGGAAATCTTGTGTGGGATCATACCTTGTGTATAAATTTTTCATTCTCCCAAGTCCATACTAAATGGTCCCTTCTCTTTTAGTGTGAGATAGTCTTGAGTTGCTAAAGTGCTAAATCTGAGAATCCATAATAATAGGTCAATTATTATTGGAATACATAATAGTAGTTCAATGGAGGTTAAGTAAATAGGGTTAATTTTTTAGATAAAAAATAAAGTCAATCCACTTTAATGTCTCATCTCTAATATTGGTGCCTCTCATGGCGCATAAAAGTAAAAAAATGTGCATAAAATAACTCTTCCTAGACTATCTATCATTGTTTGGTGTTGAAGATGATAGATTTTAATATTTTTATAAAAATACAGCTCAAAATAGGATGTTCCAGAGAGTTTTATATCATTTTCTTTATTACAGGTCATTCGTCAAGAAAAAACTGACAATGAGTGAAGAACCACCCAGGAAGCAAGCCAGAGTGGGAGATGGTGAGTCAGGTATCAACTGAAACAAATTGTATATTTTTGTTTGATTACTCACATCTATTGTACATTATGTTTTTTAACCTCTTAGTTTTCTCTACAATCTCTTTAATCTTTGTTTGCTATAGGAGAAAATATGTTTTTAATTATTTTCTAAGTAGTAATGGTATCTTGTCTTGAATGTTTGCTCACCTTTTTCTTAAGGTACATTATTACAATATACATTGCATCAAAAAGAATTTAGTCAAATTGAAAATCATTGCAACAAAAATTTAGTCAGCCCATTAGATGTTAACAATTCAGGGGTTCAAGCTTCACTAACTAAAGAAGTTGTTATTGAAAAGTTTACATATTTTTATGCCATGATGTGAAATGGTGTACAATGACAGGCTTGTAGGCTCAAACAACCTTAAGAGGCATAAATTTTCCTAAATGATGATGATGATGAAACTAACAATTGTCTAAAGAGCCTCATGTACTATTTGCAATAATTTTCATTTACTCACTCAAGCCACTTTTCCTTCATCTTTGAATGAAAAACAAGTATTATGCAGATCACTCTCCCATGTAAAGGCGTTTGATTATACTTTTGTCTTGTTAAATCTCTTATACTCTAAAAAATGGATGCTCATTTTAGGACAATAAAACAATTTTTGAGAATGCTGCTAAATTGTACAGATACGTAATTAAGGTTGAAAAAGTATTTTTGTAGAATTTTCTCTATTCCAACTTGATATCACAAGTTAATTGCGCATTTCCTTATTAATTTGCCAGAGAAAATTTGATTGATTCATTTTAGTGGGCTTTATTTCTGTTGTAGTATAGGTACCTAATAGTACTGTGCTGATTCCAAAATTTTTGGCAATACCGATTCATATTTTTGCTGTTGCCAATTCTATGCCGATTTTTTGTTTTGCTCACATTGAATTTAGGAAAGATGGGTATAAAGAGGAATAGGAAGGCATGAATAAGAAAAATAAGAGTAAGGCATGATTTGTAGGAGGTACATTGTGTTTTCAAACTCTGAACAATGCACATTATCTCCAATTCTTCAGAGGCTAAGTTTTAAATTATAGGTTTTTGTTGTATCTGATTCATAGTTGTAATCCATGATTTATTTTTGTGTATTTTGTATCTTTGCATTAGATAGCAACATTTGTGTTTGGAGAGCAATGAGTGTGTCCCAGTGAGAAACATCTGCATTTGATTTGATATAGGCTGCGTTAGGCAGAATTGCTGAAGCAAAGGGGAAGATTCAGTGTATGACTTGTAATGCACAGGTGGAGATGAAGTTTTGCAAGGGCTTAGATAAGAATGGTGAGATGGAGATTGACGAGATGGTTTTCAAATGCTGGCCGGCTTTCAGAGATATTTTGTGGCCGGCTTGAGGCTTGAGGGAGGCAAAAGGAAAGTTAGAAAAGAAGAATGAAAGATTGCTGGCTGAGATTGTGGTACTGAAGGATGAATTGGAGAGTGTCAGAAAGATGAAAGGAGGAATAAATGAGAAAGGGGAAAGTCTGTGGAAGTAAGTGCAAGAAAGTGTGAAACTGGAAGAGAGAGAGGTATGCAAGAAAGTGTGAAACTGGGAGAGAGAGAGGTATGCAAGAAAGTGTAAAACTGAGTGCAAGTGAGTGTGAGACCTGAGATACAAACATGAGGATAGCAAGGTGAAGAATGTTAATAGGTATGCAAGGTTGTCTGGCAAGAGTGAATGCACAAGTTTGAGAGGAAAAGGAATAAAAGAGGTTTGTGCACATGCTGAGAATGTGATTGATAGTGTGAATGGAGGCATGGTGATAGTGCAAATAGGTTGAAATGATTTGATTGAGATTGGAAGAGCGAGTAACTGTGAATGCCATTATAAAAGGGGTTGAGTGTGCACAGAAGAAGGTGAGAGTTGCAGTTTCAAGTCTACTTGGAAGGCTTGCTTGTGATGAGTATGAAAGAGTGCACAAGGAAGTGAAGAGTTCTCTGCTGGAAAGGATTTTAAGCATGAAAGTAGAGTGTGTGCAGAAGCATGGAGTAACGTCTAGATTCCTGGATTTGGATAACTTAATCCAGGCTGATTGCTTTTTGAAAAATGGAGTCCACCTTTCACAAGAAGGTGAGACTGGATCAGGGCTACCCATAATTTGATGGGTAGTCTTAAAGTATGAGTAATGGAGTATCATTAGAAAAATTGGAGAATTGATAATCAGAGTAGAGTGAAAGAATGCAGTGACAGTATTTTAAAGTTTGGATGCGTAAATGTGCATGGATGGCAGGTAGGTAAG
The DNA here is from genome assembly GCA_014899125.1 of Orchestia grillus. Lineage (NCBI taxonomy): Eukaryota > Metazoa > Arthropoda > Malacostraca > Amphipoda > Talitridae > Orchestia > Orchestia grillus. The sequence continues at coordinate 11,571 of VOMN01036170.1, forward strand.
CTATATGATTTGGTTGGTGAATGTGAGATAGGTGGACTAGATTGTGTTGGTGTAGTAGAGACCCAGATGCAAGATAGGGTAAACTTGGTGTGCATGGAAAATAAGTATCAAATGATAGGTAAAGGAAGAGTCAAGTGGCAGAAAAAGGGTGGGGAGTTGGATTGTTTGTAAAGAATGATTTAGAATGGAAAATAGAAGAAATTGAGGTTGGAAATGTCCTTGAGTGTGAAGACATCTTGGTAGTTAAATGTAAAAGTATTAAAGGGAATAAATGTGTCATCATAATAGTATGTTATTTGACAACTGAAGGACCAATGGCAGGGGAAGAGATTACAAAGAACTATGCTAGGATTGGAAAAATTGTTGAAGCACATGAAAGATGCTCAGTAATTGTAATGGGTGACATGAATGGCCATGTTGGTATATTACCCATCATATCAATTTCTGTTAATGTATTTTTCTTCTCATCAGAAAAGAACCAAATTGTTTCTGGTTCAGCAGGATGTTTCACTTTGCTGAGAAGTATCTTTGCCTTGGTTAGGCAATCATCTCGAGCCTTTTCTGTAAGCAACTGGCTTCTATGACGCTTGTATGAGCAGTAGTGAAGGTCTTTATTGGGTACCAGTTTCAAGGTACAGTGTGAAACATCCATTTCATGTGCCAAATCTCATATTCAGATGCCAGACCTTTTAACATTTTTTTCTATAGCTCAATTAATTTTATGCTCCTTTATCCTAGCTGCAGCCTCATAGTCTTCATTGAAATTCTCCAGTTTGTGCCTGATTGTTTTTACAGTTTTTTAGAAGCACAGTGCAGCATCCTTTAACTTCCTTATCTATATGACTAGCTCAGATTATTCTCTTCCAATTTTCGGGGGGTTTTCGGTTGTCCATTCTTGCTGTCATTACCTATTTAACTGAAATAGAAACAAGCTCCTAAATTACATCTAATTTGAGTAAATATTTTTGAACGATCTAAAAAATAAAATTTGAATCACTAATTTATCCCAATAACCCTATACCTACAAGCTGGGAATAACAAGTGCCATCTCCCCTGTATGCTAATGTAAAATCGATATTTTATTGCGGTCTAAGTAACATTGCATATTTCAAGTATTGTAGGAGTTGGCATTACTATTGGCAGTTTTTATCATGTGCTGATGCCAATTCCTGTCCGAAGTGCCAATTTTTGCCACGGCCAAATAATCGACATATCACTAGGGCCTAATGTTGTAAATCTTTCAGAGATATTTTAATACTTGAGGAAATGAGCAAATGAAACAATTCATTTTGCTCAATGACCTTAACTGAACCTACCTTGAGCCTTATATGGAAATATGGTACATTTTCAACTACAACTTGCCTTGTAATTTCAGGTAAATGCCGTGCATTTGGAGGCAGTGAGAACCTCCCTGTGGTAGATCAGAGTGATGGCTACCAACTGCTGGACGAGGTCACTGCAGATGATAATGATGGTGAGTTAAGTGTGTAAGTGTTCCTTCTTACTAATGTCATCTGGTGTTTCAATTTTTTCAGTATTGTACCTGTATCATATGAAACATTTTTCCTCTACCTTTGTAAATGTGTGTTTTTTTACTAGAATCTGTGTAGTATTCAGACTTCGTTGCATTTTTAATTAATACCCATTTACTGTATTAAAATTAATTTATCTCTTTAACAAACTATCTC
>VOMN01036188.1:0-13548 GCA_014899125.1 Orchestia grillus
GGCTAACCGACATCGTAAAAAGAATGTTACATCACATCATTAACTAGCACCCATAGGTTATTTTGGAATATCTAATTTTTCAACCATCCCATATTATCTGAGCTTACTGCGTGTAAGAAATGTTAAAAACAAGCCTGTAAAAAGCCAAATAAAACACCTAAGAATCAATACATTAAAATTGCAACGATTCGATGTTTCCAACATCATCATACGGCTAATAAAATTTGGCATGTATATTAACTCTATCAATCGAATTAAAAACAAATCAATGAATCGGAAACTATTCCTAATTGACAAACTACAGAATTGTACGTTGTGAGAACAGAATATGTTGGAATCACGTATCAAGTACAACTCTACCAGTAAAATAAGTCGGAAACTGCCACTTCGTATTGTACTGGTAAAGCTGTACTAAATTTGACATTCCAACATATTCTAGTCCAATCAAGTACAGTTTTGAAGTTATCATTGTACAATCTTCTAATTACATAAATTTTTCTAGCATTTTAATCTGAAAAACATAATTTTACGAAACGCACTCGCTCCTCCTTACCTATTCCGTTTAAAATTGCTGAATAACAAATTTAAAAAAAATCTGCCAATAGCCCGCGCACTAGCAAGAATCAGCAATGCTCTTCTCTGAGCTTCTTTCCTCGGGAATTTATCAGCAAGCCGACCTCTAAATAACATTTAAGCAGTCATTCTTTTGAAAATATTTAGGCAAGCTGGGCTTCAATAAACTGTAATCGAGCTTTATAAAAACGTTCAAGCTCACCAGCGATTAAAAAAATATAGGCTGGTTGTTGAAAAACTTTGGGCGGGGTGACATTTAAAAATTGTAGGCTAGTCTTAAGACCTGTAGTCAAGTCTTTCAGAAATCTTTAAACTGGTTCGACTTTAAAAGAATTGAAAGAATTAAAAAAAATTATTTAAAAAATCTTATCGGCTTTTGAAAAATTTTCAGGCTGGCCTTTTAAAAACATTTAGAGTGACCGACTCATCGACGCCTGCAGGTTAGCGTGTCTTTTCAAACTGCTAAGAGAAGCTGGGACTTCAAAACCCTGCAGGTCGGGCGGCCATAAAAAAATCCGAATGTCCTCCGACCGAGAACAGAAAATCCTTAAGACAAAGCGACTAGAACTTGCTAATGGGCACTATATAATAACAGCCAAACAAATGTTCAACATTGTAATAGAAGAGACATATCGTTTTATGGTTTCCTTGATCTTTTTCTCGAAAAAAATTATAAAAAAGTTCAATTAAATAGACTGACAGCACACAACGAATCACGTTTCACTTCTTCACTTTGAATGTATGGAACGTCACCTTATTCCAAAAGTAATTTAATACCGTGGGTTGTAAATTTAACAGTTTTAACAAAAAAAAAATTTCTTCGGGAGATACATTTTGCAAAGCTTGAATTCATCTGTCGATGCTGATTTGTATTTGGTATAGAACCATCTCATCAACTCTGACAGTCGTGCATGGAACCAAAATTCAACGATTGCGACACTCCCTGAAAAAGGGGGAAGGGCCCCGTAATGCGACGTTGTGATTGTTCAAACGAGAATTCTAATTTTGTTCCCCTGTGGCCGGTGTGTGGTGCGGAGAGTTATGAGCCTGAGAGAGACGTGTGTGTGTGTGTTAATTATGCGCAAGTGAAGTAAACTTAGTTTCTTTAGATTTCTGGTATTACTAGTTCTTAGCAATGAAACAGGAATGATACCCTGTGCGTACCCGGGTTTGATGGTTTACTCTAGTGGCTGGGCGAGTGATACTCTGAAAATTGTTTTCTAATTTACTTGGGGAAGGCGTCATTCTGCAGTCAGTGGAGACTCGCCGTTGCTCAGAGAAAATGTTAAGATCTGAACCCTATTTCGCTGGTCACATTCATTAGCTAAGAGATGGTACACGTTATCAGCTTGCCTTGAAAAAACATTCCTCTTAGGTAGTTGGCTGGTATTTGGACTAAGAATCGACATTCGTTGCAACAAGTTAGTGTAAGTAAGCAGTCGAATAAATCAGGGAGGTTTTATCATTTTTATTTTTCTCTTCGTCTCTCTCCCTCAAATTTTGAGCATTTTGAATATTCATCAATTAGTTGGTCTGACGCATGTCGGTACATGCTTCCATTATCAGAAAACGAACCTGTTAAGCACCTAAGTACGATCAAACTTAAGTCTGCAATCGAGTAATAGAATTGATTTCGTTTCATGCGTACGACAGCATTCATAAACACAGATTCCTTCTCGATTTAATGGTACCGATTGTTATAGTTATCTTTACGCTTGCATGACAATATCGTGTAATATTTCATGATTACTGACGGATGTGCGACAGGTGAATTTTCAATGCTTTATACATTTTTAGCATATATACGAGGCTATTGGGGCTCAACCTTAACAATTCGTGACGCCTCGCTCACTGTGTAATTTCTTGAGGCAAGTGTACGAGAAATTGTAAATATTCTGAGGTGACTCATATCGTACAAATAATGATTATAAGTCACGTTTACCTAGTCAAATGTGCAACAGCCACTGCAGCGAAATTTAATATTAATAAATACTTGAAGTTAAAACCCGACACCACCGTTAATGCATGTTTTATCAGCACCAGAGCATACCGATCCATTGAAGTTCAAACGTACTGTATCTGAAATTCAAATTGTTTATTTTCGTGTAATTTCTTAGTTCAGTTTTTTCCCCATTTTTGTAGTAACCTTTCTTTCAACAATAATTTTATAGTCGTATCAGGCATGTTCAAAGAATTACTCGTTGTTTTTAGTTAATATTTAGTTCAATGGGTAAATCTTTTCATGCTGAACGATAAGGCAGGGAATCGAGAATCACGGTTAGTATTTACTTTTCTTTGGCCAACTGTAGTTTCTTTATTGGACAGCCTTCATTTTGACGTCATTGGATGGTATTTTTTGAGTCGCGGAAAGCTTTTTTCAAAAAATGGACTTGGAGAAATTGTGAAAGATTCGCTTTTATTGTACAACCTGACGCCCTGTTTCCTGGGCTCCCTCCTGGTTACGTTAGCGTTACGTTAGCGCGTCACGTTAGCGCGTCACGTTAGCGCGTCACGTTAGCGCGTCACGTTAGCGCGTCGCGTTAATTGACCCAACGTAACGTGATAACGCCGGTAGTAAACGCATTTGAAAATGTGGCTCCAGTTACTGTAGAGCGACTGCGTTGTTAGTTTTGGAACGGTTTGAATATCTTTAAATATAACTTTTCTACACTTCGAAACAGTTTGAAAATAGATTTCCGCCACTCAGAAAAAAGTTTCTATTCAATAACACCCAAAATGAAGGCTGCGCGATGAATAGGACGCTCAGTCCAGTTGACCGCAGTAAAGTAAATGCTAACCCAAATTGCAAATATACCAATCTCAACGTGACGTTCACACTTATTTTTAAGCTTGTTATCTCTTTCAAAAACCTAAAAGAACCATGTTTTGCATGTGATCGATTTCAGAATGAACCATTTATCTTTTTATCTTTTTATTTCTCGGTCGTTGAGCGGACCCATGTTCCTTGGACCCTACCACTTGCGCGAGTGCTTTCTTTCCTTTTGCTCTTCAATGCTCCTTTATTGCCCGTTTGAGATCCTCAGGCATTTTATGCCCGCTTACTTGGCTGTGCAAACTGAGGCTTTGTAATATAACACTGACAACATCATTAAAAACATTTCTTACGAAGTGAATTCTATTGTTATGGTGGCGATACTAGAACAGGCAGGAATGTCGGTGAAATCCTATCAAATGAAGAATTATAACTACAACGCTTCTTATGGAGTACGTAGTACTAATTATAATCCTTTTTATGTCAATAAAAATTCACTATTTCATTTGCTCCAGGTTGTATGCATTCTCGCATTGTAAGATAGAAAGAAACAAGTTCCCGATCTTGCTGAGAGTAGACCCATAACAGGACGGATGTCTCGCTCGAGCTCGGACCTATCGAGCTACTCAGAGCAGCCCAGCATAGCCTCCTTCATATTGGAGCGTATCGACGGGGCGAAATACTGGCCAGGTCAGTGGTCCTAAATGTGTGGTCGGTGGTGTCTGCTGCGGAACAGGGTGCAATTTTAGCAAATCACGATGCTTACACGGGGCCTCGTTTTTTCTAGGCTAATCGTCTCGCTTCTCGGTGCTTAACAAACGGGTAGGAGAAAGGGTGAATATGTCGTTGACGACTTTTATGCCTAGGTTTTTTCGGACGTAATTTTCGTGGATTTATGAGCTCATTTTTTTCAGAAAATGTTTCCGTGTACGAACACTTATTTAATTTCGTAGCACACCCTGCTGTGAGTCACCTTGGTACCCATTGGCTGAATGATTTGCTTTCATTACAGAAATTATGTTCAATACGCATTACTTCTCCCAACGTTAGAATGAGACATTTTTGCCATACTTTTTACGTTGATGAACAGTGGCTTATTTTTTCTACAGCAAGCATTCAGAATAGTTCAGAGCCAAGTGCAGCCCATTAAAACCACAATCTATGATATTACAGGTCGACAACGCATTTGTTTCGTTAGTGCTCAACATTGAGGTGCTGAACTGATGTAGGGAAAGGTTTTGTATTTATCACTTAATCCAGAGAAATCTTCAAAATTTACGGTAAACGAACTTTTATCGCGAGTGGCCTGGCCTAACATTCATTACTGAATAAATATAGGTAACGTTCTTCAGTGAAGGTTTTTGATAACGAAGTAGAAATTTCAATTCATAAAATTTTAATCTTGATCAAATTTTCAGAGTTACTCTTCAGTTGCGCTTGAAAATACCTCAAGTAGAAATCCTTTTTGGGAGATTTTTTGGTTACTGAGCTTTCCATCATTCCGTGGACAACCGGATTCTTCAGCCGTACTTGAGGAAACATACTCAATGTGTCGGTTCTCGTCAGTGTATCTAGAAGGCTTCTCCCTCCTCAGCGTGAAGTCCAGATGCAGCGCAATTAGCAATGCCCGGAGTACATCTGAGTTGTACTTGCATTTCTGGCGCTGTCGTTGCAAAAACACAGTGGGAATCACCTACAATTCTTTTCTTTGATTCTCGCCGCCATTTGTTGTCAGCTTCAGCGGGCCATGTCGGGATAGACGCCATTTACTTCCACTTGAGCTCCATCGCCTTAGCTTCTCTAAGGATGGCGTGGACAGAACAGAAATCGTAGTAAAACCGTACATATAAAGCGAGGTCTTAGATTCACCCTGGAATCTTAACCTAGGGTTTCTCGCAGTCCATAGTTTGCTTTCAGTTTTTTCGTATTAATTTAAGATTTTTTCTTTTTTCCTTGGATTTATGGGTGCTATTTCAAGGTTAATTTGATAGCAGAAAGATACATAAAATGAGAAATATCGGTACTGGATTGTTTCGGAAGTCCTAAATTCCACACTTCGAGGATGATAGAGGTAGTCCTAGATCGATGTACGCGTACTTTTTGTTCATTATCTAATTTGTGTCCAGAGGTTTAATTCTAAGCATTCAAAACACGCGCTCGTGGCTCAAAGCACATCTCGAATCTACAGAGAAGCAAAAATTTGAACCCAAATCAAGCGCGACGTACGTCAGGAACCATCTGTTCAGACAAGTCTTGAAGCTTGGAGTTAATTTATTACTCGATGTTTGAGGAATTACCACTGCAGATAAACGTTTTAACATCGGAAGGGCAAATATGCTGACGCCCCTTACGCCGAGTACAATTAAACATGGATATGAAGTCCCGCAATGAGAATGCGTTAAAGATGTTATAACTTCACGGGGAACAGCTTAGTGGGAGGGACTTGATTAGCGCTGGAAAGATTGGGCAGCTCAACTGTCGATTTCTTGTTATTTTCTATCCGTGCCGTACTCGTCGTGTTGCTCACATCCTCCTTTCGATGCCAGCTTCTTAAATCATTGCATCTTACGTGAGCCTGATTTAGCAATTCAAACTCACCGGGGTGTGTTAAATTTTCTGAAATGTTTGCGTACGACTCAGCTTGAAATTTATGGCGTCAATTTTACTTGTAATGTTGACTTACAACGATTTTCGTCTAGGAAATCAATGCAAAAATCTTCGCAGATGCACTAGCACAGCTCGCTGCCCTCTCGAGAGCGTCGTCCCGGGGGTACGGTAGCACCCTCGACCAGAGGGCTCTCCCGCTGCCCCAGTACAGCAAGGGGGTCCGCACGCTGCTCTGCAAGGATGAGCTCGACGTGCCAGAGTTGAAGGACCAGTTGGTCTCGCGGAATCCCCGCTTTTTGAGGTCTTTGAATAATGATTTCGAGTACTCCGTCTCTTCTGATAACATCCCGTCAATATATTCAGGTAAAGCGTCTTCTGTTGCATTCGTCATATCAGTTCCTTTCGCATGTCTTTCTATTTTGGTTTATTCCTTCAATTTTGATTCATCTTTGGTACAATCACTTTTATTTACCATCAAATTACTTTCAGAAATATTTGAGATTTGGAATCGCAACAACTATTATTTTAAACGTATCAAAGTATCGATATTAAGATATTGTTAATGAAGCATTCAAGAACTATTTCCGTCCACTGGAGCATACATAACATGCGCGTCTTCTCGGCAAAACGTGTACAATATTCAACACCAGACATGCACTCGTAAGTCTTCTCCAAGGAGCAAAATGCAAACAGATTTGCAACTTTCCCACCAGTGCACGCATTTCACGATTATTTAAATGAAAAACCCGAACAAAGTGTTATTAAGGATGGGACAGAGCTGAACCCTTCGCTCGTCAGTTAATTTTTCGTGGTAAGTTTACCTTTTTTTATCTTATTTGGCGTTTGTATTTTGCAATGAAAAGACAACCTAAGTGGAATAGCTGTAACAGCTGCTTTGGGAGTCACATGCGCCTCTAAATATTCGAAGGTGAATCTAAGCCCTTAAAAGTAAGGTAGAAATCGAATTGCCGTTGGGGGGACAGAAGTATTTACACGTATAAAATTTTATTTCATGTTAGACATATAAAGCTAGCCAATATTTGTAGAACTCGTACAGAATATACATTCTATTATGTAAAGTGATGAGCTAGAAAATTCCTTTCACAAGTAAATAGTCTCATATACACACCAAAACGTACATGGTGCAGGTCACATCAAGGCGTCCCAGGTCACCGATCTTCAACTGTGTCTTGTAAATTCACGCTATTTTCGCTAAACTTAGTTTCAGGACAAATGAACCTTTACTTTCCTCACTGTTCTTTCCTGCGGCCGGGGATTCAAAGTATCCGCTGTGTTAGCCCCTTCTAATCGTATTTTGGATCGAAACTAGAGACATCCAGACTTAACTTGGCAGGTGCAAATCACATACTATCAGAAACGTGTATATATTATCATGCATCCTTACTTCAACCCGTTATGTACTACTGAGATGCCTCAGCTCAATTTTTGCTATGTACGCTGGGCAGTATTCCTCATACACGTAAAGTTGCGCAATTTATATTTCATAAAAACTATTTGGCGGTAGCAATTCAGGACTATTGTTATTTTAAACTATTGCATCTCTTAATGTACCACAGCTCCTCTTCTAGACATCGCTGTTTCATCTTATGTAGGTCCTTAATCACTTACATTCAACTCAATGTTCTCAGAATATGGTCTTTCTTCCATGTTAATTTTCGTATGATGAAATATTACATATATTTGCCTAACCGTTTTTACTACTTTTATCACATCCCAGAGAGCAGCCAGCTAGCATATTAGAAGTCAAACTCTGCAGTTACAAACTGATTGGCATTTTTATTAGAGCACTGTATTCTTGTAAATTGAAAATGGGATTTGCGAATAAACGCGTCACTCCCATCGAAATAATCTTCTCCCTCTTTCTAACGACGCAAGTATGTTTAGTACACCTATGAAACTTGCGTGACACCATTAATACATTTTTTAAGCACTAGAGGATACAAATCCATTCAACTGGAAACTTACGACAACTCAAACTCAAATTATAATTATCGATGTTTAATTCTGTGCGATTCTCGAGGAGTTGAACTGGTTCCCCCCTCCCCTCTCATTTGTAGGGTATTTTTCAACTGTAATTTTATAAGTATACAAGGGATTTATAAAGATAACCATAATATTTTAAATTTAAGTTAATATTTAGCTTAATCTGCTAATCACTTGACTCGGAAAGATGCGTCAGTGAATCAATAATTACAGCTACAGGAATATCACGTGACGCCCACAGTTATTTTTAGGATTATAGTCTTATTCATTGAAAAACTGACTTGTACCGGACTTTGAATGTCTCATTTGAGAATAAATTTTCATTTTTTCTTTGATGTTCGAGAAATCCCTTTAATAAGAGGGCAACCATATAAATACTCAAGCACTTAGAACTATAGTACGAAAAAATCACTATAAATTACAATCAAAGTAATAGTTATGTTAAGAATGGATACCAAAAGCTATGGGTGTTCAGGACTCACCAAAGATAAAAATCTAAAATTCCAAGTGTAAGTATGAAATATCACAAAACTGACGTGTTAGATACCTCCCGGCTGAGTTCGTCCTAGAGAAATGCAAGTTAAATATGACATACCTGTAAAAACGCTCCGTCAGCGTGGCCGGGAACGTGCATTGTGCCATATCTAATTACTAGGTTTTCAAGGTGCCGACGAAAGAACCTCCTTCACTAGCGCCATACGGCATCATTCCCTCTTGCAGCGGCCGGCGTGACCAACGTGATCGTCTACAACTACCGCAACAAGTCCCTGGAGCTGCGCAGTCCCCAGTCTTATGAGCAGCTGTCCAAGGCTTACAAAAGCGCCCGCAGTCGTTTCAGCAGATACTGCTTGATGGCAGAGGGCAACTTGGGCAAATGGTGGATGGTGAGTGGGGCGTGGAGGGGACGCCGGGTGGTGGCGGTGTGTTAATCCTTCATCCATCTATTGGGAGCTTATTGTCAACGTTGAAAGTTTATTGTATCTTGTTGGTGATGGCTGTATTTTTGTACTCCTTGATTCTGTTTTCACCTATCGAGGAGTAGATGAGTTTCATAGGTAGTACACGTGTGGAAAGTTCCTTCCAATATCGAATTGTATTATTATATTGATGATCAGACTTTAACATTGAAAGAGTGAATAGAATCAATATTCATTTACTACATGAGGAGGGGAATGCCTGTTGCATTTAATTATGTGCCCAAGAACCAATTAATGCATGTAGCGTCCATTTTTTTGGAGACTCGATAATGCCGCATAAGAACAGCGGTAACAGAAGGAAATGGCAATAGATGTTTCATTGATTGTACAGCGCCTCGGCAGTTTTCCTATGCATTCGATGTAAGTGATATGAAAAAATTTTTTACTTCATTTTCGATTCCTCATGACTTCTAGCAGTCACGGAATCTTATTTCTGTGACTGGGCAATATTTTCCTTCGAATTTGATACATGATGCAAATGAGCTAACGACTAGTTTTTACGAAAATTATTAAAATTGATTGAGGAATAAACCTTATACATTGTTGGGGCTAACCCTCCGTACAGATATTGATTAGACAGATAACCTTGGGCATTCATCACGCCAAGTAATTTAAATACGGCAGTAGGAAGGAGCTGATCAACCTAGCTGTATGATCACATGTATTGAGAACTTACCGGAAAATTATCTTCTTTGCAAGGTAAAGTATGTACATGAAAGCTCATACTACGCAATACTTGGCAATCCATTTGGGAATTTTCTAAAGTTCAGTAATCTTCAATACCTTTGTCGTTTCATAAATAGTACATGTGTGGAAAGTTCCTTCCAATTGTATTATTTTATTGGTGATTAGACTTCAACAATTGAAAGAGCGTTTGGGACATCCGAAAGATGAGATGGGTCACTGATGTACCTCATGGACCACGAGAGGGACACGCGTAAAGTAATGCTCGTATTTTGACGATCTGACAAAATTTAGATAAGATTTGAACAGTGACCCTTAATGAAATGTTCATTTGGTTGAAGCGGTTTTGGATTGGCTTCCTAGTTTTTCATGGAAAAATTGGCAATGGTTGTCGAGTTGTACTCATGGATTTAGTGTGCTAAGTTTTATTGCTCCCATTTACCTCCTCAAGCACTTTGCGATAGCGTACAGTGAAACACTTGTGGCGAGTTTATCTTCAATTACGAATTTGTCTGCCATGATCTCCCGTCTATTTTACAAAACAGTTTTAATCACGGTAGTACAACTCGGTATCTTTTAATCTTCGTTATGGAGTCTGGCTATCGCGCTTGAAACTTTTTAATGACGGAGCTGATGGATCTAAATATTTACAGAGGTCCTTCTACCCCCCGCAGGAAGCATGTATAATGGGATACTACGTATCCCAACATCGCATCCTCATCCTTTACGAATATGAAAATAAGCAACGAAAGATCCACGCCTTAAGAAGTTTCTTCGGCGACAGTTATGGTGAGGACAACGCTTACTCCTATTAATTACTCATTGTTTATTGTCCATTTACTGACCATTTCTCTCGAGATTTAAGAAAAAATTCAGCCTTCACAATAGGGCCTATTCCAGTACAACTGGAAGGCTCTTAATATTGCATTTAATGTTCGTGTTAAGAGATATTCATCTTGGTAATTACCCTTATTGAATAATCTAAATACCTATCACTTTTTTCAAGTGTTTAGTTGAATAAATCATTTTATTTTTTATGCAATAAAATCAAAACTCGGTTGAAATATGTTGAAGAAATGGGGGCTCAAGAACTACCATCATTTGATGGATCTTTCGTATATGGTACCATTTCTGCTTGCTCGTGTTGTAAAGTGGTCGGACTTTCAAGCTGTCTTGGTCAATTCTTCATATCGAAGGAAAGATATCACGGGTCACAATTTTTGGCAATCTCTTCTTTCGTGCAGGCCTCGACGTCAATCCTGTGGGGGACGTGCTAATGTGAGTAATTTTTTACTTGAGAAAATATACACCTGTATGCTAATGAGTCAGTTTTGCAGTCGCTGCATTACATATATGGCGAATTTGTTCGTCCCGAAATGGGATATGGGTTACAATAGGAGCCTTCGAGTTAGAGCTGTCTGTGGGTCATGACGTACAGGCGTATTGCATTCTCTCGTTGACCAACACCTCGCGCATTGCGTTCTCTCGTTGACCAACGCTTCGCGCATTGCGTTCTCTCGTTGACCAACGCTTCGCGCATTGCGTTCTCTCGTTGACCAACGCTTCGCGCATTGCGTTCTCTCGTTGACCAACGCCTCGCGCGTTGCATCGAGTGGACGACGGCTGAAGGAACGGCGGCTCTTCAGGGCAGGGCGCAGTCCATCGAAATAGTCTTTCCGAAGAGCACCTTTTCTTTTGTACTTGGTAAGAATTGGAAAATTTCTAAATAATACGTACCAAGTTGAATGGAATTTGCTCAGTTGGAAACCCTGTTGGAAGAGAAGAGGGAGAAGCATAAAAATTGTATTGCCATTTGACTCTTGAATTTTTCATGGTGCATTTCTTTTGAAATACAGATCGCCTATATATTTATAGCATGGGTCACTTAAAACAATGCCCGAGGCATAACCCTTAAAACGTTCTCACATAAATTAATCCTTCAGCCTTCAGGAGGCGTCAGTTGCCATCTGCGCTGCTCGAAAAGAGCCAACGCTCATAAACATTAACTTTGCAATAGAGTTAGAGTAAGATATATTGTAGTGAAAAATTCAATGCTCAGCAGCCCGCCATTGGATAGCAGCTTCTCTGCTGTGAAGTATGCATCCTGACGTACACAAGTTTTGCCAAAGTTTTGCATCCGAAAAGCTTGCGGAGAAATACATGGCGATTTTTACACGCTGTTGAACCTCTACGGGCTTGAGATATCCTTAACCACTCGCAGCAGAGTCAGAAGAGCCAATTCTGTGCTTTTCTAAGCAGTGTAATTTGAGCTAATACAGAATTTGTTTACAGTAAAATTTTCAAGAAATGAGCCCATATGTCCCAAGAAATTACTATTAACAGTTAATCGCTGGTTTTTTGGTCTCCAATAAGCAAACAATCTCCCTTTTTTCATTGATTAGACATAAAAATATGCCATCTTGGCTTGAACTCGATTGCTAAAATTACACCCTGCATTTATAGTTATTTACCTTTCTTCTAAGTCTCTTGCACTAGTTTAATGTTCAGCAAGAAAGCCTGATTGACACGTGCTTTCAAGCTAAGTTTTGACTTTTATTTTAATTTTCTTCTAGGTTCCACAGAGACGTGCTGTTACGAACTAGTTATGATGTATCTCAGCTAAAATGATTCCTAAAAATGAGATTTCTGCATTACGCTACAGAGGAGATAAGGGAAGTGTCTGTTTTCGTCAGCGTATCCTCGAGAATCTGTGTTCCTCGATAGCCTCCACAAAACAATTTGTCGTAGAATTAGCAATTCCAGCTAGTGAGGCTATCACTGGCCGACCTTCATTGGCAGGAGACATTCTTTCTTCGTTTCTATTTATTAAGTTGTCTTGATGAGGCCGACGTTCCTTGCACACGATTTTCAGCGTGCGTTTTTATCTCATTCTTCAATTTTTTGTTCGTGGAAATGATCACAAAACATTCATGTAGGTTATTCGGTTGTTAGGCGTTATGTAAAACTCGTCAAATTTAGCCCTTTCCTACCCAAGCGAAGGGTTAGTTTTCGTAGCAAAATCGCTAGAATCTGATGCACAATTGAATAAATTATAAAAATATATGCTAGTTTTTTTAAAAGTGGCGCATGAGCCCAAGATTTTCAGGTTCTTCTAGCCCTACGCTTGCACGTATAGGCATTTCTTTTCTCGATGGTACGGTCAACGTACTGCAAGCCCTCAAAGGATTAATAAATTTCCCGTTCAAAACTGAGGTACTCAATGTCAGCGTAATGCTGCTTAACCAATAATTATTCTCGTTTCACTTGCTTGTTTTCGTCACTATTCTTTGCAAGGTGGAATGCTTAATATAATTTCCACCCGAGAGAACGAAACTAGAAAGATGTCGACCTCGCAGGTACCCCCGCATGCCACCCAAGACCGACGAAATTTACATAGAATGTCTCGCCGACATCTGCCGCACCATCCAGATGATTCACTGCCTCCACGGCCCCTACAGGTCCAAAGTGAGTAAAGCAAGGCAGTTGCCGAAATTGATTCCAACCATTTATTACAGATACAATTTATACATCAGTTATAAATTATAGGCACTGATTTCTTAACGCTGTTATTTGGATTGCCCTCTTTAGCAACTCTGGTCGTGGACTGTTTTTATGAGGGTTTTGATTTTTATTCCCATGTTTATGTTCACGAAACCGAAGTTACTGAAGTAACAAGAACGGTTGTGAAAGGTGGAGCTATAAATTCCGAGTTTTATGTTGGTAAAATTTTCTAGAAGGCTAGTAGTTGCTGACGTAAGTCCTTTCTATATGAAGTACAGCGATCAGGTTTCGGGTGACAGACAAAATATTCACTTTTTTTTTCGCTATAACTTTGTGCATTGTCATTCATAAACTGCCGATTCAGGGATCACGAAGGTAAATGAATGAAGTGGGACCTCTAGCAGATTATTTCGGTTGATATTTTATTCG
>VOMN01036191.1:0-14865 GCA_014899125.1 Orchestia grillus
CGCTCTTTCATGCCAGAGATGAGCAAGTTGAGCATTCCCTGCGGCGCCAGGCTCTGCGTTTATGGCTAGTAATTCTCAGATATTCTCATGTTCAAGTCTGCGCAAAGTTGTGGGACACTGAATCATGAGACGTGCGTAATAGTTCATCGGCTGCTAATATATACATGGGCTAATTTGACTTCTTATCAAATCTGCTGTAATGAATTGCGGTTTTAAAATGAAATTGTATAATATCTGTTTCTGTTCTTAGGATTTGATTGCACTCTCACTCCTTGAAGTACAGGCCGTAGTTACATCAACTTGAATCAGAGTATCGATAATGTTTTTGTTGTGCAGGCTTTGATCTGCTTGTGGTCGGAGGAGAGGAGAATTACATCGGCAGCAACAAGTTTTGCCGCCATGTGCAGCGCTACTGTCTCCTCTCTAAACGGTGGACACGTTTAAATCTGTACGTTGGCCCCTCTTAGGGCTTAGGATAGGCAGTTTTGGGTTACGTAGGTTAGGTTTGTCTATCGTATGATACGGGCACCGGCGTCCCCAGGGGGCACCGTTAGGCTACCTCAGGTATAGATAGGCCTTTGAGAATAGCTTTCGTGCCTACTTTATTTTATTTTTTAATTTCACTCTGTTTTTGCTACTTCTTTTTCTTTTCTTCCTTTTCAATTTTTATCTTGCTATTTCTATGCGCTGGAGATCCTGTGTGGAAACATCTTGTGCATAAACTTCCCATTCTCTCTAGTCCGTACTAAATGGTCCCATCTCTCGTGATCACATTTCGTGAGGATGAAGGGCTTTAAATAACAATCTAATTGATATTGTAAACCAATCTGTATGTTGACCAGATAAATTCGTTTTTGTTGTTATGGCTTTGTCATACATCGTGGTGACTTCTTACTTGAAGCGTATGGACACTATCACCCACCTTATTGTACATCGGCTTAACACTGCTCTTAAACGGCTCCGTACGCAAATGGTTCCGAGGCAAGAAACTGTTTTGCATCAGATATACAAGTGAAAGTTAAATATTGTTTAAATTAAACAATGAGGGTTATCTTTGTAATGGGCAAGAAAGTCACACTTTTTGTGCAACTGTACCTCACGTATTCTCATGAACAAAAAACTTTTTTTTTACGCTGAAAAAGACAAATTAATCCATAAAATAAGACCAAGGTGAGGTTTTAAGATTATTTTCACTGTGTAATATGTATGTATTTGATAATTTCAATATTTTTTGTAGCTCTCCCTGTATATATGTGATCGGCTTTATTTTTTCCTTGTTTCAGGAGTGAGCCGTTGCGGCACCGCTCATTTATTTTCTGCTGGCTTGCCTCTAAGGGCTTGCTGCTGCAGGGTGGCTACACGCAGTTCCGTCAGCACTACCACAAGCTCAAGTTGCTGGGGGAGTCGAGCGTAAGTCTGCATGGTGGCACGAGTTGTGAAAAGTATATAGGCCTTCATAACTCTGGTTCTACTCGTCGTTACCTAAAAAACCTTGAGATCGTTCTTTTGCGACCTCAAAATATTACGTTCTTATGGGTTGGTAGTATTTTTTTCGGTATCTTTTAGCCTTACGAGTATTTTAGTCGTATTTGCAATATTTATAGTTAATCTGTTTTCGTATCAAGCTCAATTGGGTGAAGAGCTGGTTCACTCAACATTACTGGATGAGAAAACTACTCTTCTAGCGTGGAGCTCGTGTGAAGTTCGGTTGAAGAACGGCCTCATTTTGCACACACGTGTACGTACTTCGCACCTCTAATGTCGGTGCTTCGAGGCTCCCCCGATTGAAGACAAAATAATTGAGAATTACGATGTGAATATCAACTGCACACCTGCTTGATCCTTAAACCATTCAGGGTGCCATGCTGCTTTCTGGGAACAATCCTGTTCGAGACGTCCGAGTGTAACTCGTACGATAAGGGCATAATTAAATCGTGCGTGAAGGGTTCGTACCTTTTTGCCAACATGATGTTATACACGTGACGTCAAAAGAAATTTTAATCATCATTAGGGATATGAAGGTAAATTTTTTTACTTTTGGACGTAATGTTAGGGAAAAGAAATTGTTATTGAAACATATCCGGAATAACTTCCGTTCTAAATTTTTCCTTTATGATCTCAAGTGCCTGCAAATTTTCTCAAGCTTTTGTGCCTTTTTTGAACTCGATCTGTTCGTGATGTCAGACCAGACCAAGCCAAATGTACGTAAGATGCGCTCTTTGGAGACTGAACTAGCTTGACCTGAGAGGAGGTCAGACAATAACTTGCTCAAGTCACCAGGACGTGTCTGGCTGATGCTCTGAGAAACTCTAGCCTGTTAGAGGCTAAATAATTTTCACTATTTTTGGGGTGTCTTTGTTTCTGGAGTGAACACATTTTTGGAGAACATGTGGCAGGCTATGAGGGTTTGTCTTTCTGTTTGAATTTCATCAGAAGGGCCGTGTACTGTTCTGTCTCCCGGTCAAGAGCGTTACCTACGATTCAGATTTCATTTAGATGATGAAAGACAGGTCATGTATCTGCAGTATAATGATAAATCCACGCATGAGTACAGCATAAAAGGTAAGAAGAGGAGGAATAGCTGCAAAAAAACGTCCATCACTAGAATATAAACACGAAAGAAGCAATGTGGGCACAAACGGAACTTGAAAAGAACATCCCGGAGACCCAGTTGCAGCTAAAATTAACTGGAGACAACAGGGTCCCTCAGGACCTCGGTATGGGATCACCCCTGGGGTGGGACTCCCCTAACATAAAATGAGCTAACCTAACTCAGCAGCCTATGAGGCTATGGCCCATCCACCGCCCATTAAAGGTAATACGTTGAGAAAACATAAAACTCCACCTAGGAAAATATTACTCAACAAAATCCAATAAAATTACTAAAGAAACCCGTTACCCACTTTTTTCTTTAAAATCGTTTTTTTTTATCTTGATTGAGGTTATCGATCTTTTTTAAGCAATATTTTGGTAACCTTCTTACGTTCAAGATATGTAGGTCCTACACGTAATTAAAGGTAATTGTCATTCCTAATCGCTCGAGCGTCATCCAGCTTGAACGGTAGACCAATAATACTGCTGGCCAGGGTGGCTGTTCCCAAAACTCGTGTTATCCCTGCTTGCTGAATACAACTCTGTCGAACAATCTCGCGAGTAGACGGGAACAAGCGGCCAATTGCCTGTTTCACCAATCAACTGAATGCATTTTTCTTGTACTTGAAGAATCGCTAATGCTTTAGTCAATAGTATTGAATGAATTTGTGGTGACCAAATTGTCTTCTTCAGGACCACACGTTCAAATATCACGAGGCCCTGACGCTGGAGAGCGCTGAGCTCCCTCGCCTCCCGTCAAGAATGACCGTCAGTGATGAGACGATGTTGTTCACAAGTGGCGACCACGTCTGTGTCATCGACCGTGCTAATCTGGTCACGTAAGGCCCTCTTATGAAGCCAATCTTGAGCTCTCATATTTTTTACTGAAACAAGTTTTGAATCTATAGTTGATGTTAATTTAGAATATCCTCTCTCTCGCATGTTTCGTTTGTGTCTTTTCAAAAGTCAGCGAGCTTCAGCCGTCAGTTCTTTCTGTGTGATTTCCTCCGCTGTTTGAACTATACAAGGTGACTGATTATCCGATCTGTGTGTGTTTAGTATTATTGACCTTCTATACCTCTTTCACGATGACAACTGGTTGTTTTGAGTAGTGAACGAAGATCGTCACTCTTTTTTACTCTCTCCATTGAGAGCATGCAGTAAGCGCTTGTGTAACTCACCTTTTCTAACAAAACTGCAATTTTCGCTAATTTGTGCACAGAACAATCGAATTCTAATTTTAATCATGGAGTCATGTAAAATATCACAGTCGTTGTAGCTAGAAATATTTTCATTGTCTTTCTTAAAATGTCTCCTTAATGCTGCAACAGATTTTGTCCTGTAGCTCACGCCTGGAATGGGTGCTTCCGCCTGAGAGCTAATATTGAGCCCTCCGTTGGGCCGTTTGTGGGAGCCTTCGCCTATGGTACTGGCGTGTACGTCATAGGTGAGATTTATAGCCTTACAAGTCTGTGACCGTGTGTAGGCGATCAATAATTTTCACGTTCGGTTTGTAACATCAAATGCAAATTTTCTATTAACCTGTACCGTCTTAGTTGGACTTGCTACGGATATTTCCAATAATGGGATCCTTGTGCGTTGTGTAAAATAAAAAATGATAAGTAGGCATATAGTAGTTTACGAGTGAAAGGTATGATCTCTCTCGGTGCATTATAGTACAGTGCGCAGTGAAGTGCTGATAGGACGAGCATAGTTTATCAAAACTGGAAAATATCTTAGCGCGTAATGGAAAATGAATTACCTTCTTCGGGAAGCGCGTCTTTGCTTGATAATCTAAATGCTTGCGAATAACTTTTCATCTATCATATGGACATATTGCATTATTTTTTGGTTTTTGATATACATGAAGTACATTCATATCTTGATCAAATTTTGATCTGGGAGTCGTGTGTGCTACAAGCTCCTGATGGTACGATGCATCAATCAAACGGGAAATTTAGCATTGACCCAAATTTTATTGTTATTTCTATTGCAAATTCATGAAAACTTCGATGTTTTTAAGAAATTAATCTGAATTTTTATTACTGGTTGATATTTAATTATAGTTTTCAAACTTACAGTGTGGGATTTTTTACTAGCGTTTCGCATCACACATTAGTATTCTAGTTGTCGGAACGCGTGTTCATCAAAGGATCCCCTAGGCTTGAATTTGTTTTTTCTCACATTTGCAGCGTTTGACCGAAAGGTGTTTTTCGTGCCGTTAACTGTTCGTGTTCGTAATCCCCGTAACACAACTGAAGAGACGATGCAATTCCATAACAACGGGCTGCGCATGTTCTTGTACAGTCGCTTCAAGTCATGCGGCTCTCAGTTGTGCCGTGTGCAGGACAAGCTCTACTTGTCTGGCCAACAGACCGACGATCAGGTTAGTTGGAGTCATGTAATGATTGGCAAGTTATTTTTCTAGTTAGCTGACGCTCATAAAGCACTGTTTTCTACATTTCTCGAGGTCCCAGGAACTTGTGTCTCACTAATTTTAAAACAGGCTTTGTTTCAGGTGTTCAAATTTGGTATTGTTCAACCTGAGGATAAGGTTCGTTGGTTTACAGCTCGGCCAGATAGGGAAGGGAATGATTTCTCTTAAGATAACTTTTAACATCAGCATCTGGGAACGTAACGGGACTTGAGTTCTACCTATGGCATGGTGTGAAAGAGGTGAGAGTTTTTTGTCTTCTTTATAAGTGGCTTGTATAACTGATGGTAACATATTGGATAAGATGTCAAAAAAGCCAACGGTAAGTTCTATAAGTTAGTTTGAGGGGCCGGTGGAGATGGCAACCAGGCCCTTCGCTTCGAGAACCTTTCTGTGCTAGGTCTGTGCTCTGTCTGATCCAACTCGGATACTATTTTTGAAGGGGTGCGACGCATCCGACTTTCGCATGCCACAATTTATCAGACGCTAAAATATTGAGTTATTTTAAATTCGGGATTTTGTGGGTTGTCAATCTAAGAGTCTACTCATCTTTTAGAATCTAAACATTTACTCAGGGATCTTAGCTCGAACATCGCCCATCTTATCGTCCAGCGAATTCCATTTGACATGAGGTAGATGCTCGGCTCAGCAATATGAAAATAATAATTCCTTGGTAGATGATTCTGTTAGATATAAAATGAGGTATTTCAACTTGACCCAAGGATAAAAACTACTCTCCTGACGATTTCACCTAACAAGTTCTTTGTCATGATAAGAAAGGTGAGAACTCATGCATTTCAAATTTAAGCCGAAGTCCATAAAAAAAATTTCTGCTGGATCGTTTTCAATTTTTTTCTACTAGCTTGATGCTTAAAGTAGCTTTTATGAATTATTATTATAAATTTCAAGGTGCTGTAGATGCCTCGTGTCCAAAGCTCCAAAAATAAATAATGTTGACTTTTATTTCATGTCTTACATGTATGGGGATAAAAGATATCTGTATTTACTAAACTTTTTTTGTGAATCGGAGAATCATTAATTACAAAATTACTTGAGCAATCTACCTAACCCTTGAAAAAATTTCACTTTTAATTCGTAATTTTAGCTAGCAATTCCCAAGTTGACAGATTCATGCATATTTCTAGGCGTAAGTGTATGTACTTAGAATGATGCTTTCATCTCGTATTCATGCTTCGAAAATCATGAAATGTTTCCTTCCCCTTACGATGAGATTACGTTTGAGCAGCCTCCTGTGGTCGAGGTCCTGCCTCTGCGGTACGACCCTCTGGAGCCAGAGCCGAGCCTCGCCTCTGCACGTCTGCCCGACTCGGAATGCGCTGCGTCTTCTTGTAGCTCATCTCTCTCTTCGGCTACTTCTTCATCTGCTGCAAAATTTCCGTGGCAACATTCAGGTAATATTTAGCGACGTCTAGTTAAAATATCTTTTGACACCCAAGGCCATGCATCGACTTATTCTGATACTCTTAGTTTATACTGAATTCAAATCGTTCTCTCGATGTCCTTAAAAGAAATTAGGGGGCAAAAAGGGGCGAAAGAGATAGGTGAATGATGTGAGGTCAATGTATTACTCGTACAACAGGTACAGAATGTTTAAATTACATCGTACTGGCAGGCATGGAAATTTAGATGCTTTGCTGAAATTAAAAGAGTGTTCGGTTAGAGTCAATTAAGGTGTACTAAGCCCCCTCAGGGGGCACAGGATAGGCAGTTGTGTTAGGTTAGTTCAATTTGTCTATCTTATATTATGAGGACTGGCGCCACCAGGGGAGCATTGTTAGGTTACCTCAGCTATAGATAGGTCTTCGGGTGTTCTATCTTTCATGCCCACTTTACTCCTTTAAATTTTTATACCTTCTTCACTATCTCTTCTTTTTCTTTCTCTTCATTCTAAACTTGCTGTTTCTGTGCACAGATAATCCCGTGTGGGATCACAGCTGTGCGTAGATTCCACGTTTTCTAGTCCGTACTAAGTGGTCCGCTCTTCACTTCGCTTTCTTTGGGTGACATTTCGTTTGGAACGGAAGCTTTGAATTAACTAATAATCTCCCAGTGATAAATCAAGCGTATTAAAATATCTAAAGATTGGACCAGGATTTCATTGAAAAAATGACGAAAGATGTAATATTCGTGAACGGATAAAAAGAGAGCGAAGTTGTTTTGCAACGATAGGGAGAAGGTGTGTGGTGTGCGACCTTGATATATGAGGCTGATATCTGTCTTCAGTGTCACATTGTTTCTACTTTAATGTAATTTCTGTTACCTAAAGGGTCAAATGGTGAGCAGCCTTCGGTTAGCAAGGCGAGACAAACTGACCAAGAACATGGAGAGGAATTGCATAGACGCACACTTACCAACCGTAGTACCGGTGGCGCCTGGGTAGAAGGATGTACGTCTCCAGTGCACGACTCGGTCGCCGGTCCACACGCGCCCGTACAGTCTACAAACGTGTGGCACCGATCCACACCAGTACACCTGAGAGTGGTGCCAGACGTGCTGCCCACCGCTGCTGCCGTGCGAAGGGTGGCCGCTGCGCAGCACAAACTCCTGGATGACGCTGTGCTCCAGTCCATTACAAGGGTGTTTGGGTCTGCCCGAACGCTCACCCCCGCTGGCAACTACGCTGATTTTTTGGTCAAAGAAATGAAGAGCAATTTCTACCCAAACTGGGTTATAAGTGATCCTGAGTTTTGTCTCCGTAAAGAAGATCGGTCCTCAACTAGAGAAAATTTTTGTGCGTGGTGTTACAAATTACGTCGTGTGTCTACGTTCACTGATACTCAGAACTGTTCTCGCTTGTGCGATACTTACGTTGAGCGACCGAAGTTCGTCCCACCTCTTGTTCCATTGCCCGGCTGTAATGCTTTCACTATCTTGAAAACTTGATTTAAAATGATAATCTTTCTTCGATTTTGCTCAAAATATTCTTTCGATATTTCACTGCATGGAAGAATTTGATTTTTGGCTTCTCAAATGCTAGTGGAGGTATATATACATTACGCCAAAAAATCGTGTTGGGTACGCAGGAGCATTATAACTGGCTGAGAAAATATAAGCCGTTTTGCATTAGGAAAAGTACGACTAGTGTCAAGCACGCGCAGTGCACCATGATGTTCCTATACTTCATTCCTACTCATGAGCCTCGGCCTAATTGGTGTCTGGAAGCATGAAACAATCATTCCCGTGTTTTTTTAGCATTAATTTTCGTCACGAAGGTTTCTGGAAAGGTCTACTTGTGTTTTCATTTTTCGGCTGGCTTCCAGTGATATACTCAGAGAATTGTATTTCATATTTTGTAGACACTCGTATGTGCTCTTCAATCGTGTTTCTTAAGACGATGCTATTTTTCTAGGGGTGAAATGACCCATCGGGGGGTCACATCGCTGGAAACGTGTTGAGGGTACCGTGTAGATTCAAAAATTTCTTTTTAAAAAACGTTTTGATCGTGGATGTGGTCGCGTCCTAGAGAGGGTAGCGTTTCTGGGAGAGGTTTTAAGCTCCTTACAGCACTGTTAGCCGTATTGGTTCTTTGAATCCATTTTGGATTTCAGATTTGAGACACGTTGATCTTACCTTTCACTCTCTTCTCCATGCTGATAATTGATAAAGTTAACTGTCTGTGAACTCATGCTCAAGTGCTATCATTTCTGTTTTTATTTTTTACTCTTCAAGCAAAAGATTTCTTCAGTTGCTGGGAGCTATTCAAACTGGTGGGTGCTGGTTCAATAGTGACGATAATATGTCATGCAGTTGTAAAAGCGCTGGAAACGCGTCGGAGATGTTCAGTATAACATTCATACTCACAACGTGAGTCGAAATGAACCCCGCTGTGAAGCGGACGTGGTATCCCCGAGCACTCGTCTGAAAGCTGTATTCAGATTCTTGAGAACTAAGAGAATTCTAGATGTTTAAGTAATTTCATTCCCAACTTCAGACGTTAAACAAAGCATGAAGTCGATGAAATGTTCTCTGATTAAGATAAGAAAAACTTTTCTTTCATGATTGCTGTTACTTCTGCTCACCAGCAACAATTATTTCACTTGAAGGGTCGGATGTTACTATTCACTTCATTTTGAAAGCAATTTTCAAAATTTCGTGAAGCGAATTGGTTGAAAAATGGTATGGGTCAAGAAACGTTTTGGCGCGGATTTTATGTGACGTGGGCTGTAATTTGACGTTAGCCTCGTGGTTCCCGGTTGGTTTTTCATAGGCTGGAGGCTACCTGACGATAGACTCCTCGTTTCACTTCACTTATTGCCCTCAGAGGGACGTGAAGTTGATTAATTTATGTAGATTTTGTCGTTGACATGTTTGAGAAAAACGTATTTTGAAATAAACCTCGCCCCTCTGAATGAGTTAGATAGGCAGTAGTGTTAGGCTAGTTATGTTTGTCTAGCCTATGCAATAGGGACTGGTGACTGCAGGGGAACATTGTTAGGTCACCTCAACTATAGATAGGCGTGCAGGACTCCTATCTTCCATGACCAATTTGATAATCAATTTTAATGCTTTTTTTTGTCTTCTCTTCCCTCTTCCTTCTCAACTGGTTTCTATGTGCAGGGAATCCGGTCTTGAAACACCTGTGCATAGTTTCCACGTTTTCTACAGTCCAAATTAGATGGTCCCTTCGTCCTTCGCTCTTTATGTCCCACTCCATATGGATAGGAAGCTTCAAGCTAATTAATAATCAATGAATAAATGTCTTCTATTAGTTGAATGTTAGATGTATAAGTGACGTGCGCTTAGTGGTTAACTGTTATTGCTTAACCAATCTTTGATAGTTGTAAAGTAGTTAAGTTACGCTTTGCTGTACGTTTTTAGGCAGAAGCTATGGATCTTTTGTACGTTTTCTAATAAACTTCACCCTCAAGCTGACTTGAATTAATAACATTAATCTCTAAAAGCATAGGTGTAAATTATCCTTGTACCGTCCTAAGAGATCGAATAGCGAGAATAAAATTTCAAATTTACGATGTACCCTATAATATTTAGAATTTGTCAACTCTCAAAATATACCGAATTCGCTTGCAGTTTTTTTGTACAAATTTCATTCAGCGATTGTGTGCTCGGGCTCGCTAATCTTTTTCTATCTTAACTAAAATAAGTATTAAAAATCTATCCAAATTGAGCAAAACTGTGTACTCATGTGACCCAAATAGAGCAAAGAGAAGAGACAATTAGTATATGCGTAGGAGTGGTAATCCATTCACAATGTGTGTTCCCATTTACGATCCCCTGCGCGAAGAAAAGCTAATAACAAGGAAGAAGAAAAAACAAAGTTAAGAACAAAGAGGAAAGAAAGGCAAGACAACGAACAAGGTTTGAAAATTGGAAGAAGTACGGTGGGCACGAAAGACGCAATTCCCGAAAGCTTACGTATAGCTGAGGTAACTTACGACACCCCGGGGACGTCGTTCCTACCAGCACACGATGCAATTTTGAAGAATGACGAGGGTTGATCAGTAAAATCGGCTTTAAGTCATTCGTCCTGAAGTATTGGCATTATTAGTAATGTACGACAAATCCATTTCCGTATCCTGTATCCGAAGGCCTTGTGTATACAAGCTTAAAAAACTGGCTTGACGACAGGGTTCTTTTACACAGGATCTATTCTTTCAACATCGTACGCTTTTTCGGTAAGAAATATACTTGAGCATCAGTGTGAAACTAGGGCAGTGTTCATATTTCTTAAGAATTGGCAGATGCAGAACTATGGTACTCCTAAGGTATTGATAGTACAAATCTACTTTCAAGTAAGCATTGTTGCCTTCGAGAGTAAAGCAAGGGACTTGTTCAACTATTTTTCATTTTAGGTCATGCAAATGTTTTTCGACCTAATCTTCTACGAAGTATTTACTTAATTCGAATTATGATTTCGAGTCTCGACATTCATGTTACATCAATCGGTGGACGGACGTATTATCTACAGTTTGAATTTCCAACGCAACTTGAATGATCAATTTTAGGATGGTAAAGTTTGGGAACGACGGTGCGATTTTTATCAAACATGGAATGCAACTTGAATCGATGGCCTTATTTTTTCCAATCTGAATTTTAGACTTCTTCCATACATACGATTTCAAATAGCTCAAAATCTTACAGTATACAAGTGAAGTTCAATAAGCAACGTGAAAATAAGTTTGGCAATCTATGAATGCAAATTAGAAAGTATTTATACACAAGTGAATGAAAGCTACAAGATAAATATTTTAGATCAATACGATTGTAAGTTCTTTAAATTTATTTCGCAGAACTATTGAAAACGTCAACTATTCCCATGAATCTTTAACTGCAATACGTTTAGTTTTAACTGGTAGTATTCCACAAAACGAAAATTCGAATTTTCATTGACCTGGCCGCATAGGAGAGCCTAGCGCCAAAGCTTTTCATTCCATTTGGCTACAACGGAAAGGAATGTTTTGTTTTTATTCCACAAACGAAGGTAATAACGTAGTTGCTGCATAGGAGAATATAGCTGCAGTTTCAAATTCCTGCGTACGTCAGGAGGTCATTTGCAGCAGAAATATAATTCTAAGGAACACTAACTTCAAGTCACCGAAACGAACGGGATTTTGTTGAATGTACGGCTCGAAGTTTATGGCGTACTGACTAGCGTGATAGCCTCGCAGCCGGGACGTTAAGGGTTCGAATCTCTGCTCAGGCAAGGAATTCCACGTAACCAGGGAGGACTTCCCTTGGAAAAGGAATCTTAAATCTCACATTCCTCCCCACGCCAGTAGTGGCAAGGCACTGAAAACTTTTCCATTAACAGGCGTAATTTGGTCATTTACAGCCAGTCAAACAGCTGTAATAATTAGTTTTTCAAATGTGTAAAAGATCCCTTTAATTTAACTTTAAATGTAATACTGAACAATAGCCTTTCCACTGAGCTATCAGCCAGTTAGTTAAAATAATGTGACCATAGCTATATAATATCCATAACGAACGTCAGGATTATCTACTTCCTATTCGAGAACCGGATTTTTAACTTTCGTTACACCGTCCCGTTGTGGAATACCTATATTAATTCCAACAAGTTTTACCGTTGGGTTTTCCACGCCTTACAACTACTGGCGTGGTGAGGGATGCGAGGAACGTGTGGTTTAAACTTCCTTGTCCAAGGGAAGTACTCCCTGCTTACGTAAAAATGCCTCGACGATTGTGCCGAGATTTGAACCAGGGTCCTCTCGGTTACGAGGCCATCACGCTAGCAGCACGCCATGGAATTATCCTCAGCACCGGATAAGAACTTAAGTTTACAGATGTTAATCATAATTAGGAGCATTTCCGTAGAAATTTGCAGTCTTGTGAGCGATAGCTCCAAGAAATTCGATTTCGGTACGTGATCCTTTGCCTGGCAAGAGACGCCCTCGGGTCTCTGTTCAGCTGTTTGAACACCCACTTAGGCATTTGTTGCCGCAGTTTATTCTTCTGCATTTCTTACCATGCATAACACCTGCGCCAAGTATAATAGAGAATTTTCGTGTAATCAACCTATGCTTTGCACGTGCACCGTCTAGAGGTGCAACGACTGAAAGAACTTGTACCAATTACAACACATTTTACTTTCGGGTTTTCAATGCGTTCCAACTACTGGTGTGGTGAGAGATGTATGAATGTGTCGTTCAAACTTTCTTTTCCAAGGGAAGTACTTCTCAGTTACGCGAAATGCCTCGCCCCCAGCCGAGATTCGAACCCTGGTCCTTGGCTGCGAGGCCAGCACGTGACCAGTAGGCCATCGAACCCAGTAAATTCGAGCGGATGGCAATCGTAACCTGAATTATTGGTCTTTTCCCCTTTAATATTTCCAAAAATGAACGAGTTTCCAAGTGTGCATGATTGCGAACTTTCCCTTTCTGCATGAATTTTTTAAATAAGAACGGGCAAGTGACAAAAATTAACTGTTGCTCGTCAGAAACTGAAGATGCCCCCGTCATGAGATCATTGATGGTTTTAGCATTATGCAGTTAATTATTTTATTCAACTTACTACTTCGACATTATCGTCCATCACAAGATCCGAGTAATTCAAGAATCCAGTCGTCAGGATGTCATTTGTTGGAGAAATACATTTCCAAGGAACGTTAATTTCAAGTCACCGAAATGAACGTGATTTTGTTGAATGTGCGGTTCGAAGCCTAGAGGTACTGAAAATATTAATAAAGTTGAGTTTTATGCCATTTACATTTAATGCGAAAAATATTTCGCTAGAAAATCGTACCAACACCATTTTCAAAGCGTCCAGCAACATTACCTTCTCATTCCGTCGGACTCATCGGGTAATATTACCATCGAGTGTGCTCAAAAATGTACGCTCTTCATTGACGGGCCACCATTGACGGGCCACCATTGACGGGCCACCATTGACGGGCCACCATTCTTCAAGAATAATTTCCTGTGCCAAGTCTGGGCTACAGTCGAGTGCAACGACCCTGGTCAAATGCCCGCAGAGCAGGAAGGCGTTTCCCTGACCGGAGACAGGGCAGCTAAACTTTCTTCTACTTGAAGGGGAAATGCAAAATCATAATAGCATTGTTTATTACAAAATATTGGGATAGCACAATCACAAAAACATTAAGACATGTACTTTCTTGAGACCAGCTTTCTTTACTCGTCCTCGGAAGATACGAAGTCGTCTACCAAAAATTTGAATTTAATGCCAATTGAACAATACTTTAGTAAGCGATCAGAACGAATCTACCTACCATCCGACCGGTTGAATTATTTCAGTTGAGTCCACACGATCTTCAATTGCACACCAAAACTGGCACAATTCTTGATGACTGCATGGTGCGTAGCAGTCCTGAAACTGATCGCACTCACTCTGAAGCCACCTTTGTCCAGCCTCAAATCTTTCGTTTCTATCATCCAGTTCTCCAGAATACACAACTCCTTCCCTATTTCCTCGATAATAATCGATTTGCACCTTATTGGCATATTGCCTAAAATCAATTCTTCATTCAAACCAAGAAAATTCGACAAATTTTGGAAATCCCAGTCTATGAAGAGAAATTGCCTTTGCACCGTGTACAAAATGACGGGGTCCGAGGACTGGAGAGGGCTTGGGATGACATCGGGCTGGAACGGTGGCAGCTCGTGGTTAGTTGCTAACCTCAACATCGACTTGCAGTGGATCATGCGATAGGGAGATATGTGAGCGAAGTACAGGTAGAACTGCATTGGAGGCATTGGAGCGTTCATTTCTAGGGGTGTCATTCTGAAAGCTTCACGGATAAAATCTGTAAAGAACATTAACAGTGACAATTTCCAATGGGCAAGTACTTTTCAATATTTAACCCTCCGAGGTCACAATTCATCATAGTAAGAGTTACAGATTTAAAGAAATTTTATGTTTGTTAGTGCCATATGACGCTCCAGTTGCTGCCAGAAAGATCTCATCGCGTGGTACTTGTCATAAAAAAGATCGAAGAATCAAGTCTAGTTTGCGGTCACGTTGCGCGTGACAAACTCATATGAAGAATTTGTATTTTAAATCTGCGAGTGAATCGTGACACGTTGGCGGCCGCATGATCCGCCGGCATCATGTGCGATGCACGTGTTCAGATGCCAGCAGAGCACGCGTCAGCCGCAGTGTTGATCAGTACAACAGCTGCACTAACTAGTTACGCTGTGATTTTTGGCAAGAAGCACAGCGACTTTTTCGGATCAGCTGGACAAAAACTAAAGTTTTTTCTAACTTTTGAGCGATTATTGAAGCAGAAACTAATAAAGGAAGGTTCAGATGACCTCACAAGACGGCAACTCGTAAGGTTGCTTCGAGTTTAGCTCTAATTCTAGGCATCTCGACTAAATCTTAACATG